>RJWH01004805.1:17650-95478 GCA_004363575.1 Solenodon paradoxus | reverse complement strand
ATAAATTCGTGTACTAGGGATTGCCAGTCTATTTACATTTTTACAGAAAAATATTTGATGGAGGCACACCCTGGTGGCCTAGTGGTTTAGCCCATCAGGTGCAGTCCACATAGATCCCAAGGTCCTGGGTTCAAGACCCCTGGCCCGGGAAAACCGCCAAGATGAACGACTAACTAAATAAAATGCTTCTTCCTCCTCTCTTCCTGCCTGCCTGTGACTTTCCTTAAAAATATTTCCATGGAATTGGTTTGCTTTGTTTTTTGTCTTTTTTTAATTTTACTAAGTATCCTCCTCCTCAGGCCAGGAGTCTTCTCATTTGCTTTCCTGCAAGATTCCCATTCAGTTCAGATCAGCAAACGTTTATTGATACCATTAGATGCCAATGTTTTGGAAGCCAAGGTAAGACCAATGGTTGAATTCTATCCGGGAAGACAATGACAACTCAAAGATGATCATTGTGATGCAATAATTGCTTTAGATCACAAGAGAGCATAGACTTGAGAAATACTTAAGAAAGTAAAAGTAGCAGGATGTTATGATTCATGAGGTGGGGAAGTGAAAGAAATAAGATGGCTCGCAGGTTTAGAACTTGGGAAGATGTTTCCACTGGTCTCTGAGTCTGGGAATCTGAGAGGCACAGTTCTGGAGGCACTGAGTTTGAGGTACCCATGGATGGGCCTGCAATGTTGAGGAATTTTCGACTGATTAATCAACTTTCTCTTATTCTTCCTCTCATTCTGACTTGAATAAAGAATATAATACGTATCGACAGTTTCCTCATAAGGTTGCCAAAGACAAGGGACCATGTCTTAATCTTGTCCTTGTGTGTCACACAGCCTCTCAAAGTTGCATCAGTACATGTTTCTCTCTGTCTGACTATGCTTAACATTTTCCACTAAAAATCTGCAGGTGACTCCGGGCATCTGGCTTGAAGCCTTCTCCCAGTCTCGCCCTTGTGGTTACTCAGGAGTTGACTAAGCGGTAGAGAGGCCCAGGCTAATAGAAAATCGCCAGCACAATGCGGGGGTGGGGGGTGGGGGGCGGGAAATCAAATTGGCGCGCCCCGGTGGAGAACAGGTCAGTCGCCTCTGGGGGAGCACAGACCACATGCTCCTGGGTTCAAGTCCCGGGTCTGGGGGGAAACAACCAGTGTGAACAACTAAATAAAAATGAAATAACATGGTTTTAAAAAAACTAAATTAGCAACAAAACAATATCTGACGAATAAATAAATGTCACTGAGATTTTCAGAAGTTTTAACTTTAGAATTAAAAATTCTGATAGTTGGATTACATATAGCATCTCAGTCACTCTTCGAAAAAAGGATAGACTTTGAAAATAAGACAATTGTGTAGTTTTTTCAAGGTATTATCTATTAAAAGCTCATTTCACTTGATAATTCTGCTCAATAAAAAATGTTGCTGGTGATTTGGTGTCGGGCAGATGTGTTGACATATACATAAGGAATGGGGAACCTAGTCATAGGAGGTATTTTAATGTGTAGAATAATTACTACAAGAAACAAATATATAAACAAAAACAAAACTGTTGTTGATTTAACAATGCAATTGTTGTTAGAACTGAATTAATAATGTTTTTCAATGCTATTCTTTAAAAACATGGGGTTTTAGTGTTTTACAATAAATGTTCCAAGATCAGTTTTCAAAGCACTTCAGTTCAAACTGTGAGAAGCAAGGTAACAGGCCCCAAATGGAGTCACTTATGACCGAGTCACCACACTGAGACTTACTGATAATTTCAGCCTCCCCCAGAAGTGGACTCTAACCCAGACCATCAGTCGCCAACTCTCAGCACTAGTGAGGTGACCTGCCTCCTTGGCCCCTGTCATCCCCTACAGGAAGTGAGCTTGCCACAACCAACCCATTTTATTGTCTGGTGTCACTTCCTTGTCCCTGCTCCTTCTGCCTATAAAAGACCTTCAATTGTACTGTTTCTCTGAGCTCCTTTCTATCTGTGAGGTTGGATGCTGCTAGAGGCGGGGCTTTAGAATAAAGCCCCCAAAACACCCTGAAAATGTCCTCAGTGGAATTCTGGTCTTTTTTAAAGTCATTATATTTAAGTCAGCATTATAATTCTGAAAGATTCCTGGGCAGGACCTCATCTGGGAGTTGGCACACGGGCTTAGAGGCCGAAAGACGGGTGGGTGGCCAGCGGTGTCGTCCCGAACACTCAGGAGCGTGCACAGGCCAGGGCCAGCTGTGCCCACACCCAGTGATGAGCCGTCAGGAAGGCGCGTGAGCGGGCAGGCCCCCACCAGCGGGCGTGGTACTCACATGTGCACCGTTTTCCAACAGGGCTTTCGCGCAGGCGACGTGACCTCCAAGGCATGCCTCGTGGAGAGAGGAGACCCGGTTAATTGTCACGAGGTTCACGTTGACACCCTGCAGTTTGGGGACAAGAGGGTTAAAGACCGCAATCGCTGCAGCGAGGAAAGCAGTATTGCAGGACAAAAAGAATGCGGTCCCCTGCAGTCCTTCCCAGCTGAGAACTGCTTTGGATTCCCTGTGTCATAACGGGCCTGCTGAAAGTGTCCAAAAGCCTCGCATACGACCTTGACCTCCAACCCCAACCTAAATACCGTGGGCTGCTCCACTGCTGGAACTGCCCACTATTCCTGTCCCTTGATCTTCAGGCGCCCTACACATCCTCGATAGGATGTCATCACGCTACAGCCAAGTGGGTGTCTACTACAATTACAGAAGTCTGTTGCTGGGCCTTCAAGAAAACAAGGGAAAAACAAGCGAGTCCACGAGGTGGCAGCAACGTGCTAGGGAAAAAAATGGACCAGGGCAAACTCAGAATCCCCCGGGGCTTGTCAAAATGAACGCTGGTCCGAAAGGCCACCTCCAGTGACGCCCCCTTCACTGTGCAGGGGAACGGAGAGAGGCAGAAAATTCACAGTATTAAGCCAGGAGGCTCCCAGCTGCCGGGGAGAGCCAGCACGCTCGTCACGAGCTGCTGATCTCTGGTTTAATGCTTCACGCACACCACGCTGCACTATCTCAAAGTGAGACCATGTTTAATAAACAAGTGTGTGAGGCAGAAGAAGTGAGAGAGAGTAAGAAAAACTGCACTCAGTGAAGAACGCCCCTCCGTTTAAGCAGACATCAAAACCAGCGTGCTTAGGAAGTACAGTTAACGTGTCAAGTGCTGCATGGCATGGGCCATCCTGGATTGCATCCGGGGCAAGAAAAACTGGAGAAATCCCAACAGTCTGCAGTGGAGTTCATGGTCTTGCACCACTGTCACTGTATTCTTGACTAGTGTGCCATGACTAGGTGAGAGATTAACAGTAAGGGACGTGGGGGAAGGGCACGTGGGAACTCTCTGTACTGTGTTGGCAATTCTTCTTTAAAGTGATTCCAAGACTCAAAGTTTACTAAAAGGTAGTAACAGAAATATTGAGGTGGAGAAGGTGAGAGGGAGGAGGTGGAGGCAAGGCTTTTCACCCTGTCCCTTCGTGTATCATTTTAATTTTTGAGTTATGCAGATGTACTACATCCCAAAAATAATCCAATAGGAAATGTGACGGGCTTCGAAGTAAGAGGTGAAGCCAGACCCGAGGGTCACTGGATCTTTGTGGCAATCCTGGGCTGTGTGCCTCGACTGAAGAAGAAGTCACACACCCAGCAGTACGCCCAGCTGTTTAAATTCAAAATAGAAGGAGGTCAGGTTGGTGGCGGGCAGGTCGTGGAGAAATGATGCGTCGCATCTCTGCACACATGTGCAATTACTGCAACAAATGGCATGTGCACACGTTCATTTATTTCACAAACATTTAGTAGGCCACTTGTCGGTGCTAGGGATATAGTTATACGTCAAAAGACTTTACTAAAGCTTTCTAGAGGAGAAAAATGTACCCAGCTGTCATCCTATTTTAATGGTTGATCTTGAAATAGTGTATCACCAGCAGTGGGCAGCCTCTAAGGTGGCTCCCAGTGCCCCCTGATTCCCGCCATTGGCTCATTTGTATGGTCCTCTCCCTGGTATGTGGGCTGGATTGAGTGACTCCCATCTAATGAAGAAATGGGATGTCACTTCGGAGATCGGGTTATAAAAAGGCTGTAACTTTGGTAGGCACTGTTGTGCTCTCCGAAGGCAGCCAGCTGCCATCTCATGACGCAGCCCTGAGAAATGGCCCATGTAGCGAGGATCTAAAGCTGGTCATCAACCATCCGACTAAGGATGACAGCAGGCCCTCCCCAAGTCGAGCTGTCAGTTGACTGCAGCCCTGGCTGACACTTTGCAGTCTGCGACCGAGCCAGCACCACCCAGCTAAGCTACTCCTTGGTCCACGGAGCCTGTGAGAATCCATTGTTTGTAATCATGTTTGGAGGTAACTTGTTACACAGCAATTGCTGACTAATGCAGCGTCCAGGCTACTGTCACTAAGGCACAGTGGGCAAAGGGAGCCTTCCTATGAGGTCAAGAAAGATCCAGAAGAAGACAGATGGAACCGGACAGAAAATAAGCCAGCTCCTCAAGACAGGACAGGCAGGAGGAAGACGTGGTGAACTGCAGAGGATGCACATGCCTGGAAGGCCCATGCTGGAAAACCAGATGGGGCACACAAGCCTTCGGTCACAGTCAACGCCAGTCACAAACAATGGTTTTTTACTGCTGAAGCCCAAAAGAGCAAGTCCTCAGTTTACTTACTTGTGCAATTAACGTTTTAAGGGCCAGTAAGCGCCCCTGGGCTGCAGCTTCATGAAGTGGGGATCGATCAGCCCAGCAGTCTGAAACACAAATCAGGTTCAAAGTCAAAGTCTGGCGCCTCCTTCCTGCAGCTCGCTCATGCCACCCACCCACCGTGAGAGGAGGCTTGGGGGAAACGGAGGGAAGCTGGCAGCAGCCACGTTCAGGGTGACAAGCCCGTGTTACAGTCCAGTCGTTGGGAGGGGTTTCTGGGGAGGGAGCTCAGGCCATCTCTTCAGTGCCTCCGAGGCAGTTTTAACAAGCAAGAGATTCAGTTCCAGTAAATGTTGTCCGGTACCTGAATCCGGTATAAGGCAAAATGAAGGGCAAAGCTGGCCAATGAGCTTCCCCCAGTTCATTTCCCCCTGCCTCTGACTCTCCTCTTTACCCTGAAGACTGCCTATCCTTACACCATGGAGGAGACTCTAGTCAAGCATGGAAAATGGTTTGGCTGTAAGTCCTCCAGGCAATTGTCTCTGCTTCATTTTAGTGATGAGATATTATCATCATGCAGAATGGCACTTTTCAGATGACAGAATCCTCCAAAAGGTTTCTGTGGGCAGCTGAGGATAACAGCTAAGCGTGACACAGCAGAGCCTACTCCCTGGTGCCAAGTCCTGCCTCAACTGCTTTCTCGTACTTGAACCTGCATTTCCCAGCCTCTCAAATGAGGGTACAGTGATGGAGTATTTCACAAGAGCTCTGCTCTCCAGATAAGTCTATAAGACATACACCACAGTATTAGGTACTCAAGTAATTTATGTAAATATTCCAAAGGGCAGAATTTGTTTTGGAATAAAACCTACTCTGGTTTGTAAAGTTTGGGCATTCTTCGAATGATAACTGTGCTCTTCATACACCGAATAGCATGTGATAATTAACACAAAGGGCCCATCTTATCAAACTTTTCTAGATGATCCTGATGATGTTAACAATTCAGGTTTGCCCACACGTGGAAACTTGGCAAAAACATTTCCACCAAAGATGGAATTATGTAAAGCAGAAATAACACAGGGCCTCGGGAGTGAAATTTTCCAGTGGATGAGAACTGGGGCCATAAACATTTCCGCAAGCCTTCTTCTTATCTTGAAACTGAACTTTTCATCTTCTCTGGCCCTTGGGGTTATGGAAAGGGGGAAAGTTAGAATTAACTCTACAGGCTTAGATTGAAATTGAAGCAATGCGTATGAAAATGTGACATTCCATTTAGCACTGTGCACTGAGAAAAGTCAAACCAGGGCTCCTTGGGAAAATGGCTAATTCCAGGGCCTGGGCCAGCCAGGAAAAACATAAGATGGGCCTCAGACACCTTGCCAGGAAGCAGGGAGATGTTCAATGAACGACGGAAAATATCAAAACGATACAGAAACTGGCTAAGGAAGTTACCGCTAGTCAAATCTGGGACAATTTCAGCATCAAGACAGTACGAGTAAGAGAGTATAACCTGTCAAATAAAATGGGAATCTATAAAACCTCACTGATACAAATGAATATTGAAACAGGAAGATAGCTCTTTGTCACATTAGAACGCCGACTGAGAAGTAAAGATGAAATAATAGAATCTGCCTCAAGTGATCTCCCCACAAAATAATTACTAGTTATAAAGGTAAGGGGGTCATTTTACAGTGGAACAAAATTATAGACACCACCTTACCCAGAGGAATGACGCTAACACCAGAAGGAACGAATGTGACGGAACACAACGTGCCCTCAGATGGAACGCAGGGAGGGACAGCACATACTCTTGGAGGGAATGCAATGGAAGGAACACACCACCTTCTGTGATAGTCCTGCACAAGATGCATGATCCGTGCCTGGAGGACACTGAACCAACTCAAACTGGGGGTCAGTCTACAAAATCATTGGCCAATAATTGACCAGTTCAAGGAAGGAGAGGAACCCTTCCCAGTCAGAGGAGGCTGAGGAGACACCACCTGTAAAGGCAACGTGGGCGCCTTGGATTGGATCAAGGCCTGTTTGGGACAACTGGTTCAACATGGCCAAAGTCTCTGGGCAAAGGGAAGTGGGATTTCTTTGTTCCGCTCTTGGAAGTTGACATTTTGAAATTAGTTCCCAAATCAAGTGTATGCATACACACGGTGATGCCTCACTCCTGATGTGAATGTGTGACACTTTCATAGTAAGAAAAAGAGATACAAGTTTGAACATGACAAGACAGTCTTTGTAGGTCCACTTGTCCCTGAGCCAGTTGAAAGTTGATCAGCAGAGTGTGTTTAAATCTCCTTGGACATTTGCCATTTGCAGAGCTGGGAATAACATGCTAATGAATGCACACACTCTCCAGTCAGTCAGCCTTGGTTTCTTAATACCTCTCCATCTCCTTCAACGTGGTGTGTGCCTCAGACATGTTGCCCTGTTACCTCCTGTTGGAAATGGATGCGGGCACTGGGTTCCAAGGACGGGCTTTACCCACTGACATCACCTCGGCACCTTGACCAACATAAGCAGCAAATTCACAGCCATGGCTTCGTTTATCCTTTTGTTCTAATAATAGGCAGACAACTGGAGTCGCCCAAAGTTACTCTTAAGTATTCGATTCAAAAATAAAGACTTAAAGTGGCAACTTGGTATTATTTAGAATATTACCATTAAATAGCTGTTTTATTTCTAAAGCCTACCTGCCGATGGGCTGTTCAGCAGGAACCTTTCCCTTCTTCTCCTCCTATTTCTAGTAACTGTTACTCTCAGCCCCATACGAACCACGCTGGACTCATAACCCGGATCGCACTCACAGATCTAACATGAAGGAAGCCAAAACATCAAAGAACGCATGGTGATTCCATTGCTAGAAAGTACAGGTGGTGGGCAAACTCGAGTACCCCATGGAGGGGTGGTTGCTGACTGGAAGAGGGCCCGATGGGGGCTGTGCGGATAACATGCCGTGTCTTGCTCTTAGGAGCTGCCACCTGATCGTGCTGGCTTTGTGACGCTGGACCCAGGTGCTGGCTCGGGATCTGTACACCCCTCTGTATCTACATCACACTTCAGTAAGATTTCCTATCCACCGACCCAGTGGTCAGTGCACGTTACAACGGTCATGCCCACGCCTCTGCCTACTCCCAAGGCCCCCCAAGCAGCTGGAGGCAGAAAAGCCACGTGTCTTCCACACACAGCCTCACGCTCCTTCTCGTAGGCACTCTGCAGGCACCTCGGGCAGGGGAAAGCTAGACAGAGGGAAAATGTCTCCCAGGCAAGTGGACATCAGTTCTGTTCACTTGGTCTTCACTGCGGGTGTTACTCAAGGTCTGCAGGCTTGCCTTTCACACCAGGGCTCACTCCCAGGCCCCTTTTCTTTGGCCACCTCTCCTACTGTCATCCATCAACTCAGCACCCTCTGATGCCCCCAACTCCCACCCCATGCTCCTGAGGTCATGGCCGGCCTATGGGGCCATTTCCCTTCCAACAAGAAAGCAGCTGTGGTGGTCAACCTGGTTTCTCCTCCGCCATGTACTGCTTTCCAATTCTCTTCTCTATGTGAGGAGCACAAAGGACAGCTCAGGAACTGTCTAACTAAGGAATCTTCCAACTGGAGTGAAACCCCCATCTAAACATGAATTCCCTCTGGAGTCCTCATCTCTTGGTAATTCTGTAGAGCACTGTGTGGTGTTTGTCAACACATCTGATTGTATAGTAAGAAGGAAAATGCCTTCAGCCAGGCAGAAAGAGGTCTCCCCTTCACCCAGGTTCTAACCTCTGGAACGTAGGACTCATACCTAAGGGAAAAGGGTTTTAGCAGATGTGATAAGATGTAAGGTAAGATCATCTAGAGGAGTGTGTCCTTAAAAGAAACAGCAGACAGACATAGAGGAGAAAACATGTGGAGACGGACGCAGAGAAAGGAAGGACGTGGCCACAAAGGGACACCTGGATCCCCCAGAAGCTGGAAGAGGCAGGAAGGATCCTCCTCTAGAGTTTGCAGACGGAGCATAACCCTGTGATATCTTGAATTTGGCCTAGAAATACGAGAATCAATTTGTCTATTTGAAGTCACTAAGTTGGTGGTCATTCGTTTTCATGACAAACTAAGAAACCAACTAATTGGGGCAGAAGAGCAGAGGGAAGGAAGAGCCTTGCTTCGTGAACGCAGGATAAGCTATCTACCCTACACGAAGAGATCTTACTTCTAGTGAATGGCAAAAATAACACCAAAATACAAGGTTTTGTGACTTCAAAACACATCATTTTGGTTTTAAGACATTTCGTTTTAAATTTTGCTTATCTTCATGGTAGATTTAGTTGTCTGGGATGCTTTGCTATATTCACCTCAATAAATAGCATGAGAAAAATCAACTATCTCACTTTATAGGTCAAACTCCTTTTGTTTTTTGTTTTGTTTTGTTGCCTAACCGGAAATCAAACCATTCCTTAGGAAGCGACTTTTTCAATCATGCTGTTTTCCAGCACTTGCATCAAAGGACCATGAAGGATTTTCACACAAGACCTTTCTGCAGAGCGTCTGCCTTGATGGACTCTCCTGTCTTCCTATTATTCTCAACACGAAGTCTCTTACTCTTATCATTCCTGTTTTGCAAATTGAAGCTAATTGCGAGAAATTAAGGATAAAAGTTATTTGGCAGCTAGGGAGTTTTTCCATTCCTTTCAGGAAATATGCAACTAAGATCTCCAAATAAATGAATGCTTAAGTAGGAATCAATCATTCTCTTCTAAGGCGGTCTATTTTTAGTGATTTGGCAGCCTGCCTGTGTCCCAGGGCTGCAAGCACATTGGGAAGATAGTTTACTCTACAAATGTTTACTTGTTCCTGATGAGGTGTACGGAAAATGTTCAAGAACTTTTTCACTCTCCCCGCCTTTGACTTTTTCTCAGAATGTGATATGTATCTCTAGTTCTCAGCTTCTTTGAATACCAATTTCATGGCAACTTCTACCATCACAGATTTCAGGAAGAAACTTGGCTCAGATGGAATATAGTTGTCGGAGTTCCAAGTACTCGAGATAAAAATCAATTAAATTCTTTGCCATTTTTACCCCTCCTAATTCCAACAAATATTTGAAATTACTGGCTTATTATTCCAAAAAGCTCTGCCGAGCTGGTTACAATCTCTAGTGTACAGAAGGCGTGGTGAGTCATTCTTTATTCTCTTTATTCAAGTTCCAAAGTCATCTGAAAGCGGTATCTTCTCCTGTAGCAGTTACCAAAGAAAATTCAAAAGGCATTCCGAACCAAAATATAGGTAAGCGCCTAGAGGAAGATTTTAAGTAAAACAAAGGTAACTGGGGAAATGGTATTCTAATAAAGGTCTTGTGTTATCTGAAGTATTAGAATGAAACAGAGGTAAAATGTATACATTCTAGAATACTCAGTTCTGGAGAGGAAACCAAAGTCAATGAGTGTCTTTGGGGTGTGTTCAGAAGAAGAGGATTGGGCAAGACTGAAGCAAAGGCAGGGACGTCGTCATATTGAAATGGAAGGAGAGGGCAAACGAGTCAGGATGATGAGTCAGACGCTGCAAACTCCTTTGGCAGCAAAACACGGTCAGGTCTCAGGTTAAACAATGCAGTCATTGTCTTTCTATTTTCGCTAAGTGGAAATACTCCAATCTTCAGGATAGAAAAATCAAAATGTCTGATTACAGAAGGCAGCTCCACACCCTGCAGAGAATACTGTGTGAATCCACACTGCAATCCTTCCAGGATCTCCGTGCTCTAGCATCTCCAACACCGCACCATGTCGCACCCAAGGGGTGAGGACAAGATTATCCACCTGTACCTGCACTGTCATTCATCAAGTTTGATAACCAAGTTACAGTAGTAAATAAAGCTTTAGTTCTGGCCACATCGGCAAAGGTCGAAAAACCACACACCCCATCTC
Source organism: Solenodon paradoxus (assembly GCA_004363575.1). Classification (NCBI taxonomy): domain Eukaryota; kingdom Metazoa; phylum Chordata; class Mammalia; order Eulipotyphla; family Solenodontidae; genus Solenodon; species Solenodon paradoxus. The sequence continues at coordinate 84,909 of RJWH01004805.1, read as the reverse complement.
TCCAGAGAAAGATGGCGTCTACAGGAGTATCAATGGGCTGAAGATGGGATCCGGTGACCTAGCTGGTACCCCAGATGGAACACCACGGGCCAGTGACAATGTTTCAAACTCAAAATCACACATATTGTTGACAAAACACACAGAGGCCTGAAAAATCAAAGCTAGTAACAGTCAACCAGAGCTGAACTCAACCCTGACGAGTCCTCTGCAAATGTCAGTTTGAACTATAAAGACCCCGAGTGCGGTATTCCAGAATATGAAACTCCAGGATAAAAAAGCACTGTCCAAAAATGAAATGATGTTTCACGAGGGCTCCGATATCAGAGGCCGCTTCCAAGAGAAGGTGCCTGGAACCGACGCCCGGCTAACCCCTGTCCTGCTGAGCTTTGACAGCGCTGACCAGGAACATAATACGCTATCGGAATCAAGAAATCTAACCTTGGGCTGGGGCTTTTGTAACTCAATTAGCTAACTCACTGATTAAATGTCACACTTTCTCCCAAAATATTTCTGACTGATGAACAGCAAAGGTAATTTCTAGGTTGAGATGAACATTTTCACAGAATTTTGTTCTTGATTTTTAATATGCCTGATTGCTAAGTGTCAAAAGAAAAACCGAAGCTAGAATCAAGTAAAAAACAAACAAACCACTGTTTCTGGTGTATTACCGCCTACGTTATTATTTATAAATCTGGATATGCTCTTTTTATATGTGTATACACACACACCCATCCACAAAAGCACATATATAGGAATGAAATTAAACTGAGACATGAACACACATTATTTCCCCCTACCTCTTATTAATGAATATTGGAAAATATGGTTTTACCTTTCTAACACTACGAACTTAAATATAATCCTAGGAACTTGAACAAGTAAAGATATTTGAGTTAAAGAATAAATGTGCTCTATTTAATAGATTTTGCACACACTCTTACACATACTTTGTTGGGCTTTAATTTGAACCATGAGGATGCCATATCTATGAGAACATAAAAACTGTCACTGAAACTTCTAGAAAGCCTCTTGCGCCCACCTTTACAAATTAAATGAGAAAACAGCTTTTCAGATCATGCTTAGCTTGAAACTAAAGAGAAACATCTTTTTAACCAGTCTAAGCAACATACCTCCCTGAAACGTGTGACAAATGTAATCCCCAAAAGAAAGCTTTTTCCACAGTCCCGGCCGTCTGATACTTCCCGGAACTTCCAGATTCTTCTCATTTTCCCTAGTTAACTGAAGCATTTTGATGCTTCGTCTTTAGCGGTCTGATTTCCTTGGGTAAGACTGCTGTTGTCCAGTGTCTTCAAAGTTGTCTAGCATATTGGAATCACATATCCTAAGTCTATTTTGAAAGAACCCTGGATGCAAATTGAAATGGATACTAAAGAATGACGTCATCCTAGAGCCCCTGTGAACTCTATTTATGAGTGACAAGCAGTGACAAGGATGTGATTCACTGACTTTTTAGCATCTCACTACAATTAAGGGAAATAGTTTCTTGAACGAAATGGAGACTAATTTCTACCAAGCATGAGACTTTATAATACTTTGCCCAAATGCTGGCATCTCACATTGTAAGCACCTTTGCTTACATGGTCCCACGCATCAACGATTTCAATGAAGCGCTTTTCCTGACAGTGACAAATGGCTAATCAACGCAAATTGCAAATGACAGCAGGAAAACAGATGTAGTATGCCATATTTGCTGTGTTCAATCAAATATATTGGACATTTTATTTCCGGAGGAAACAGTCCTGTTCAAATTGTTAGTCTGATTAAAACATTAAAGGAAGTCATTCTATGAAAGTCATTCTTTCAGTCAATAGAAATGAGCTTTCTCAAAACACTCTTTAGGAAGTCACTACTCTGTTTACTTCTTAAATTAGAAAAGCTAGAACTCTTACAACAAACAAAGCTGAAAATCCTTCAGAAATTGGCAGTCGATATCACTTTGCTACTTTAAATACTTTTCAAACTGTCCACTCAAAGCCAAAGTATATATAAAATCTGCCTTCGAGAGGTACTATCATATGAATTACCTAGATTAATTTCCAAGTATTGGGAACAAATTCATGTAGTTTTACCTGAAATTCCACCATAGATCTCTTCTGCTATCCTAGCCGCTTCTTTTCTATTTCCTTTGACGATATAGAAATGGGTTAAGAGAGCCAAGAAAACTTTAATTAAGAGCTTGAAGAACAAAAAAGTAGCAAACATAGTAATAAAAATGTTTTTAAAGCCATAGAAACCAGGACCGTCCTCCATTTTGGCTGACACTCTGTACAGGTTCTCGGGACTGCAAAATCTCACTGAGCTATAATTGGCATCATATGACATCTATTTAAAACCTCTAGCCCTCAGCGCTCCTGTTACGGAGAACTCATGCAGATTCTAAGCTAACTGTGATTTGGCAACTGAATGTGCTGACACCCATGGCAATGTTAAATGAACTAAAGAAACTTGCTTCTAACTGGAAACACCCAAGAGTTCTGCACCTACCTTCTTCTAGTTGAGAACCACTGAGCCATGGCCAATATAAATGGATAAGGAACGGCAATCCCCTAAAGTACTGCTGAATACACATCAAATCCTCTATAGAACTTTAATTTGAGGAACATCATATAAAAACCTCTAGCCATAGGATGATACAATTTAACAACATCTAGCCAGATTCTCTGGCGAACGCAAAGAAAGATAAGGCGGCCTTTAAAATGGCTTTGACATAGGTAAACACAGACCTATGACCTTGCTGATCAATTCTGGTGTAAGAGACATCAGACTGTACCAATGCAGGGGACTGCTCTCCACTGCTTCCAACAAAAGGGGCAGAAGTTGGGCTTCTGTGAACGAAATCGAAATTCAGATTTCTCTTTCAATAGCGCGCAAAATGTAAAAGTATGAGTATGTAGTCCACAGACACACAGCTCAGAGGGGTATTCTTTTGTCTCATGCCATTGCTCAAGTTCAGTGAAAAAGGAGGGCTTGTTTAGATCAGGAAACAAAGACACAATTGGACATGCTATTCCATGAGTCAAATTGAGAATGCGTTCTAGAAAAAAAACATGTCAGAGTAATTCATCATCTAAGGGTATTTCCTGTTTTACTAATAGACCAAGGAACACATCACAGTGAACTGAAAAAGAACGTGTGCCAGGGACAACTGGGTGGAGGGGACACGCTTCTCGCACGATCAGAAAGCGAAACTTGGTGAAATCCTTTGTGAGCTGAAATGACCTAAAGTGAAGAGGTACTTACCATGAATTGATATGGAATCGAATTGAGAGCATTCCCAGATCCCCAAAATAACCACCAAGTCATACGAACGAACACGTAAAACCGAGAACGCCCGTATACAGTAAGCGCGGGAGGCTATGACACACACTCAGCCTGTACAAAGGTCAGGGGAGCAGCCGGGCGCGGCCTCTCTGCCCCGGGCGCTGCTCCCTTACAGCGCTTGCTGCCAAGCAACACTGGTTTTCACTCCTCACCTTTCGTCATAAAGGCAAAAATCCTCTTCAGGTTTTGTGCAGTTTGCAAAAACAAGCAGGAGTGTGGATCTTTCAGAAAAGCAAAGTGGCGTAACTTTCGAAAAGCAGGGAATACCTGTATTGTTCATAAAAGAAGACAAACTCAGAAAGTTGTCAAAACGTCATTTTGGTCTTTATTTGGGGATGTTTGCATGGTTTCATCAAACAGGTGCACATGTTCTACTTTCTGCAATCTCAACAGAAATACAATATATGTTTTAGAACTTCCTTGTCACCGCAAGTCCACTTTCGGGCAGAACAATGTCTTCACACACTGGCCAGTGCGACACTGACGGCTACAATGAAGGTATGCGGGAAGCGAGAAAATTAAAACGTATGAGAACAAGCAAATTTACTTCCATTTGTTTAAAAAAAAAAAAAAGAATTTTAATTTGCAAATTACTTGTTTTACATGTGAGCAACTTTAAATCCTATTTCTGATCGAAATAACTGACAACTTAATAATGGCAATTTTGAAAAATAAAACGCTAGACAGCAAACTGCAAGGAAAAAACCACCAGATGCCTTTAACAAATCAGTGGCTACGATAAATAAGACCACATGTGACAGCTTCTCACTTTATCATGAATCTTGGCACTGTTTCAGTTGTATGTCAATTTCCACGCATAAAAACCCCAATACGATTTAATCATTTGGGTCAGTCCATTTTTCTCCAACAAAAGAACCCCAAACTTCTAGATTTTAAAAACTATACTCTTGCATTTGTGTTTTGGTACAAGCAAAACACAAATACAATTCTTACATATCAGTGGCAACCAGTTAATAGGCATGTTATGATACTTTTTAAAAATAAGGAGTCTTGTGAATGTTGTCATTCTTAAAAAATCCTGTACAGAATCACAATACTGCTAGAATCGATCGCGGGCACCCACGAGTGCCTCATTGATTTGATTTCACAGTCTTTTAGCACAAAAATGTATTCTAGGCGTTCAAATATTTAATAATACACACCATGTGGATAATTTGGGGTTTAAAAACCCATGGCTCTGGGCAAGGACAATTACACTTAACAACATCCATTTCCAAAGAGACTGTGCACCTAAAATTTTCAGACTCAACTTGCTCTGAAATAAAACATTCTGGGTAAAGACTTTTATACACGGACAATACTTAACAGACATGAACTAGGCCACAAGTGAGGGGAAGGTGACTTCTATTAAAGGTATAGGGTAGCAGCTGACCTTGAGATGGCACCTCATATACTCTGCTTGGAAAATACGAAGACATGTACAGAGGACTAAATTATGCACGAAAAATATGAAGGGTTTCGCTGCACTATCATCAACAGTGATATCGGTCCCTAGTAGTTAAAAAACAAAAAAAGGAAAGGCGTTTTCACACACATGACTGAAAAGGAATTTCGACCTAGGAGAATGCATACAGCGGGTCAAAGAAGTACTAGGAGTATGCCGGCAGTTTCTGCCTAGCAGGAAAAGTGTGAGCATTTTTGGCATGTTTGGACATTTGACGTTTCATGTCAAATGTGACCACAATGAAGTGAGCCATTGGAGCAGTGGAAAAACAGCAAATGTGCCCTTGGTCCCTAATGGCAGGAAGTATCTTGTTCAACGTTCTACACACAGTGTAGTCAGTGCTTAAAACACGCTGGTAACTGAGAGACCATCTTGCTCAAGAGACCTGTGGTCACAGTAATACTTACTGAGAAAACCTAAGAAATACTGAAGATGACTCTAACACTGAATAAATATGTACGAACTTGACTTAAAACAGTCCATATAGTTGTTGTACTTCCCTAAAGAAAACTTGTAAACATATGGTGAAGCTATAATTAATGGTAGAACATTTAAAATTGGCCAAAAATGCCCAGAAAATGTTTGGCCCTTCAGCATCCAAAGCTCCCAAAATATAATGTTAAAGTATCTCGGCTAGAGGGATTTGAGTAATCTGAAAAATTTCATACCTGAGTGGCTTAAAACATCCGCTCCTAAATTTTAAGTAAGTGCAAGGAGCTACTACACTCAGGAATTGCATAAGTTTTTTTTTTAATCTTTCCTCAAAATAAAATATTGAATGATATAGAGGTAGCATAACTTACTAAATGAACTTTAAAAAAGCAAAAAAGAAAGCAAGATTGTTTTCAATAGTCTTAATAGCTATTACAAATGCTTAAAACCATATGGTCTGGGTTTTCTTCTACCTAGTTTTTGAGATCTCAGTATTCCTGCTCCCTCTTTTACTGTAATATCGAGTCCAGGCACCCTTTGGCCCCGTGGCATCTATTGCCACATCGATAAGAGAATCCGGAGTTATCCATCGCAGGAAAATGAGGAAGAGAAAATTGAACACAGCCAACAAAGCAAAAATGTAGCCAGTTACTGGGCCACAGTGAGAGATGAGTCTGTCCAGTCGTTTGTCAATAGGTAACACGGCTTCCCTGGCCACACGGTCATACACCTGGTGGGAGAAAGGCTGAGAATGAGCATTGTGACCTACAAAAACAGTGACCTGCACAGACCAGGAACGCTTTAAGATGCAAATCACATTTTGTCGTCGTCGTCGCAATAGTAATATAATGCAGGAAATGAATTCCAGCCATTGGTGCCATTCCCTTCAACCCTAATGGAGTGATTATTCTGGGCAAAACGCCACGTGACACAAAGACGACGGACGGCGATACCTGGCCCCTCAGGGATCACCATCAATTCTGGAAGCACTTTTCGGGTCACCTCTGTAGAGGCCACGATGAGCTGAGCAGTGAGTCCCTGAGGCAGGACCGGCCTTCTGGGATGCCCCGACTCAGCTGTGGCAGCTGTCACCGCTACCTGGCGGGCAGCTACCACAATCATTGTCCCCGGCTGGCGTGCTTCTGGGTATAGTGAGGCTCTTCCTTCCACAGCCGCATGACCACGGATGTGAGACTACAGACACACCTCATGGCTTTCAAATAAGTCAGCTAACAGCGAGGCTATGTTGAGAAATGTGTCATCAGGTGATTTCGTCACTGTGCACACGTCAGAGTGTACTCACACCACCTAGACGGCATTCCCTACCACTGCGACCCTTGTTCATACATGTGCTCCTCGTTAAGTGCAGCAAAGCTTGACTGTGAAAGGAGGGGAGTGGACTGGGGGGTGGGGGTAGCTTTAGTAGACAGTATAGGTCAAGCACCGGCAAAAACAAGTTGGCTGCTGAGAACTGGTATTATGTGGTCTGCTTTCTAAAGCACCGCGAAGCACTGCCCTTTGAAATATTAAATAAAACAAAGATCTTTAAACATACCTATTTCAAACACATAAAATGGGCCAGCAGTAGTGGTTTTTAAATGCATTTGCATATTATTTGCGCTCCTTCTCAGGTATCGGGCCTGAAAGCCATCTCCTTTTGAACTCGAGAAAGTTCTATTTGCAGTGCCGATTCCACAGACCATTGGTCTCTGAAAAAACCAAATGTTTTCATCTGATTCTTTGACCCTCAGGGAATTCTGGATACATTTTCATCAGCATTATGCTGAGATGGGCTAATTAGACTTAAAAAAGTATGTTTCCAGCATGAATTTCAATTTAATTTCTTGACCAACTTTCCACACAGCACAGTTTAACTAAGAAGGGCTAAAAAGGATCAAAACGTTCTGTGTTGAATGGGGAGAATCAAAAAAGCAACCACGAACTGACCTGCTTGTCGACCTCTATTTCTAGGTCAATTCATGCATGTTCTTAAATGACAAAATAACAATCTACTGTGAGGAAGAGAATGACAGGGGTGATGATCCACTGCAGACCAGGGTTCACTTTTTTCTGAATGTGTGCTGTGAGCCACCATCAGAGCATAAAATAGAAAAAAAACACACGTTTTACTCTTACTTTAAGCACAACTAAAAGAAAATGTGTCATGAAAAAGTAATCCCAATGAGTTATTTAACACATGCGGATGGTGACCATAGCTCTTTGCTTCTGAGCTGACTATCTACAACAGCCCAGAGCGCTGAGGGGTTTACAGGATGCTGACCAAGATGAATCGCAACTTACAGGGCGGTGCTTCTCCATCAGGGCGGAGCGCAGGGTGGGTATCACTGGGAAAAAAACCTGTCTCACCACACATCCCTGCCAATCATCCCCAAATCCCACTCTGCTCAAGGATCATGTTAGACTCTAGAGTGACTAGGTAAGCAGGGTGACGGGAAGGTAGGAGTTAGATCCCGAAAAAGCTACCTAGGCAATTCCAACACGCATTCCCAGCAGGCAATCAATGCTAGACTCCAAATTCCCAAGGAAAACAAGGAAAAGACAGCTAATGCGGCAAATCCTCTAGAAGGTGAGGCAGCTTTGGAGGTATTTCAGTTCAAACTGACTGTTAACTCAAATCGTCCTCATTTCAATGGCAAATGTACATGGTAATTTTTAGATATGAGTCTTTTTTTACTTATATTCACGTATCATCCATTGCTGTTTAATGATGGGAATACATGTTAGGTGATGTCGTCATTGTGGAAGTGTCATAGAGTAACTACACAAACCTCGTGGGATAGCCTATGAGGACCACCATCATATATGCGCTCCATCATTAAGCCACGCACAACTGTATGGGACACACACACACACGAACTTACAATCCAGACCAAATAAGAAAGCCTTAAGTAAAGACTTATCCCCCTTGCTTAGCTCCATTCGCTGTCTGCTTCAAGCTCAACAGGAGCTGCTCCCCTGAACACAATGAGAGTATAAAGCTCTCCTCTAGAATACCACCTTCTCCATGCTCCCAAATGACTGCCTTTCTGGCTCATAATCTCTATACCCTAAGAAACAGGGTTTCCATCGAGCTTGTCACATGGTACTAACAGGCATGAGACAGACAGGTACTTAAAAGGACAAAACTGAGCAGAATGAATAAAGGCCCTAATTCAAAATCAGCAGTTTCCCATAGCTGTTCCCTCCCACCTCAGGGTATGAACCATCTACTTCTGTACCTGTTCTTTTGGAAATTCTCAATAACTGTTTTTTTTATTTCTGATCACTTACCCAACCTCTCTGATGTGCATTTTGAATTCTAACTTAGGATACTCTGAATCAGCCTAGAGATGCAAAAAATCCCTTTCCTACAGGAAACCACAGTAGTAAGCAAAAAGGAGGCAAGAGTTTCAAGTAGCCTGAATTCAATATTTGCAAGTTGAAAAGTTGCTGCAATTGAACTAAACAAAAAGACAGTTCTTCTCATAGACCGCTTTGCTTTAGAATTATAAACAGCCTCAAGAAAATATCTAATAGTAAATTCAAATATTAGTTTTGCCTCTAGTTGCTGTGACTTGGAGAGAATGTTCACTTCTTTCTGGCCAGTTTAATGAGGGATCTAATCTACAATACTGCTATTTTCAGGGGTCATATACAACTATTTGACTAGAAACTTAGCTAAAACACATACCAAAAGCAAAACCCAGTTCATCTGTTTTCATTTGTAAGACATCGACTCAATAGAACAGGGGTGGTAACCTATCAAGAAAGAGCAAATATCAAGCAAGACTTCAGACTCAATCTTCAGATAACCTGCCTTAGCAAGCGACATACTTTTTCAGTTCTCTCTGCAACGTTCCTCCAAGTATAGAAAGTCTTCACTATGTCATGGATGTCTTCGGGGGCCAGTAATGCTCCTGACTTCAGCTGGGAAATAGCTTTTTCCAATCCTTCACACAAAGATTTTACCGAAGGCTCACACAAAATAATAAGATTTTCTGGAAGTACCTCAGGGATTCCACCAACCTTGGTACTTACAACCTTAAAGAAAGAAAAAAAAAAAAAGAAGCTAAAGCCACCACATAATTTGTAACTCAGGAAAATCAGCAAAACCAACTTAAAAAATGATCACAGGATATGTTTGATTATTTCCAAAGGACAAGTACAGAAACCCCCGACAATGTTAGCCCACAAAACTTTTTACCTGTAAACCACAACTGGCTGCTTCCACAATTGCCATGCAGAATGCTTCGGTAAGGGAAGTATTAAGAAAAATATGTCCTTGAACTAAGACATTTCTTACATCCTTGTGTTCTAAGGCTCCCAAGAGACGGACTCTGATTTTTGGGATGAGAGAAGAAGAGAGTGAAAATCATGCCACAAAAAAAAATCTAATGTATAAGCCAAATGGGCTACTTATATTATACTTAGATTCTTACTGGTTCTAATGGTTTCCACCTCCAAAGATTAGCATTAGCAAACTCTGATGTGAAGGAAAGTCTTACCAAGCTGTTAAAACTCATACGGCGAACATATGTCTTACTTTTCCTATACATATCACATCTCATCTTCTCCAAAATGAGTTCACACTTAGCGAGAATATTAATTAGTACACGTTAATGAGCAAATGTTGGAGCATCAGTCTCGGCAGGAAAATGCCTTTGAAACTGACGCTCCATGTGCTTGCGCCTCATGTGCTTTCTAAGCTACAGCGGAAACGCCTGAACCCGTATGTGCAGAGCAATTTACAAGATTCGAGCTGTGCCTTTTAAATTACACCACAGCATGGCTTAAACTCTGCAAATATTTCCAATCGAAGCAATATTCTGGTGTCTTCCAAGGTACTTAACAGTCACTGCCCCCCCCAAAGTCAAATAATACTGAGCTACGGGAAACTGTAAAATTAAAATATGAGCTCCTGCACTGGGATTTGACCTTTTTACAGATTTCTAAAATACTAAGCTGTGCATTACATATTTACATCAAGTACATGTCAGAGAATCAACCTGACTAAAGCAGGCATGTAATGCAAACCAAATATAAATACTTGATATTTTCTCACCCAAGACAGGATGGAATCCATTAGTACCTGTCATGTAGCTGGTATCTTTCCCGTACTTCTTCCAAAATGATTCTCTTTGGTCCCTCTCCTCCAATTACGAACTTTAAATCTGGGTATTTCTGACAGAGTTCAGGAATTATACCACTAAGCAAATCAGTCCCTGAAAATATAAAATAAAGGTGAATGTTGGCGACATTAATATTTAAACTTAAAACAATGATCAGAACTGAGAACCTATTCGCTTCGAAAAATCTTAGTCCTCCTTTTAAGGAAGGAAACCCTTAAACCTTGCCCAGGAGGGCAGAATCATTCACAAGCCACCAGTGGTCCTGTAAGAGCTGCGATTCTTGAAGATACATTCAGTGACATCCATGGTCACCTTCCACACACACTCAAGCCACGGATGATGTTTCTTTTCCACATAATGGCCTTTAAGTCAGTCACTCGTGTTCTCGCATTGCCTGCTTCTGAAGAAGGTACGTTAGCCTTTCGAGTGTTCTACAAGGCAAGACAGCACACTGGAGAGCAAGGGCTTGTCCCAGCCTTTTTATGAACAAGCGCTTTGATTACGGGAAAGCTTCCTGACATGGAAAATGAAGAGACCTATGTACTTCAAGTCCAAGGTGTCTTTCAGCTACAAAATTCTAATGGTCTATGATTCCACTTCCTGTCATAGGAAACGGCTGAGCAAAGTCTAACTTCTCTCTCCACTGCCAGAATGCCATCTGTATGGCGGGTGCTGCAATGAACACTACGGTACTAGCAAAATGTAAAAGGGCAGCCCAGCCAAACCTGCTTTAGCCCACTTCCCCTGAGGTAGCTCAGATGCATCCTGCTGTCTTTTTGTTTTAAATGAAACACTGATAATATGTAAATACAAACCTAGGTCATACAAAGCAATAAAGTAAAATCGTGCCCTACTGGTCTGAAAAGTCAGAGGCTATTCAAAGTGACAGCAATGTTGACACTATTTGGGGATTTAGTTCATTTAACAATTATGAATTGCACATTCAAAAGCAAGTAAAAAGGCGTGCCCTGGTGGAGCAGCGGTTAGGTCCACCACCTGTGGGTGAGCACAGTCCACATACAGCCCAAGGATCTACCTTTGCATTGACAGGGGCGGGGGTCGCCAAGATGTACAACTAAATAAAAAATAAAAATGCTTCTTCCTCTCTCTTCCTGCCCGCTTGTCTACTTGTCTTTATTCCTGCCTGCACCTTTCCTTTAACAAAAAAGTGCAAACGTAAAGTCAACCTTAAACAGGCATGCGTGCACACGCACACACACGCACGCGCACACACACACACACAAGAATTGCATTTCTTTTATCAATCTCCCTAAATACAGGCAAATCAATTATCAAAAAGGCAGTGGGGAAAATTATATCTATATATAATATATATGGTCACTTTATTAAATAATACAAGGCAGGGTTTATTAAGTAAACTACCAGTATTTTCAACATATGATTGCACTGGCAAACAAATTCACAGGTGGCTCCTCTGAATTATGAAGGCTTCTCATTAGAATCTTAGCTATCTTTGTTTTAAGTCTACTCAAATCCATCAACTGGATTTCTAGATAAACTAGAAGGTGGCTTAATGACATTTAACATTTAGCCTCCTATAATTCTTCCCTTCATTTCCATTCTTCTTCTCTCCCTTCTGATACAAAAGGTAAAAATCCATTTTCAACGAATAAAACACAGACAGAGCAGTGATAATTGCTGATAACAGCTAACATTCACTGAGCATTTAAAGTCAGGCCATATACCTTAAGTGCATTGTATCATTTAATCCCGACAACTACCTTCTAAGAAATGGAACTGATTACTGTTAGGAATGATCTCTAACATTCTTCTAAGAATAAAGGGCTCCCCGCCACGCCCCGCTGCTGCAATTATTCCGGTGCCTCTAAAAACAGTAACACAATGGAACACGCAAGGACTTTCAATAGCCATATTCCCACAAAAGGGCCCAGCAAAGTTTCTGATTCAAACGGCTTTTCATAAAAGCTCAGTTTAACGATATTTTCAAGCCTCTTCGGAATCTCTAAACCAGGACAGTGGTTGGGTGGGGGTGGAGAGGACACACCTCAACTGGAGAGCTGAAGTCAGTTGTCATCTCTGCTACTTACTGCGTACCCTGGCGAATTACTTACCCTGAGACTCAGTTTCTTTCTTACAAGCAGGTGACACCTACCCTAGAGCTGTCGGGAGGGCAAGTGAGGTACTGTCCCAGGCACACTTTATCAACTGCAGAATATAAACGTGTCGCCGCCACCACGGCAAGCAGAGGGGCCTGCCTGCACACGTGCAGGAGCAGTGGCGCCTTGACTGAGATCAAGGACGAGCACACAACAGGAAAGCAGCCAGCCCGGTCACCTGAGCACTAAGGATTTTGATTTCTCCTCTCTCTTACAGAAAACATTCCAGTGGGCCTTTGATATCCAGTCCAAATAAAACCTCCCAGAGAAATGAATTTGTGAATAATTAGTGGACCATTCATACAGCTACTCACTTTTGAACTCCAGATGTGGCCATTCGTTTTCAGAAAGTTACTTTTTGCAGTGCCGGCATATGGCATACAGAAAGCGTTCGAGAAAGGTTCATTGAATTATTAAATTGACACTAGGAAAGGCCATGCCTTCTCTGTTGCCTTAGCCCTGCATCAAACTACCAGTGAGTCAGAGCGCTCTACCAATAGTTTGCGTTCATGTCAAATATTTAAGGGGTAGACGTGCGTTATCTTTATAAAGATTCCCTGCTCCAAAGTGGCATTTCTGATCACTGGACAGGTTTTCAAACATCATCAAGAAGACTATGTTTTAGACTTTAAGTAAATGGGGCTCTACAAAGTCTATGAATGTCCATTAAGTGCTGCAGAGACACAAAAACATCCTCTTTGATGATGCACTTAGGAGCACAAACGGGCCAAACACTTTACATTTCACCGAACTCTCACAAGACTCCCCTCCCACTGCCCAGATTACACAAAGGACAAAAATGACTCAGACGTGTTAAGCAGCTTTTCCTTAATCACACAAGAGAGCTGGATGGAACTCTGGACCTCTCCGATCCCTCTTCCTTCACCACTTACCTGTCAACGTGTCTTTAATGCCTTTTACCTCTGATTAAATGAAACAAGCAACTGACAGAACGGTAACATGCAGACAAGCTCATGGATTCTGAGTATATGCTGTCTGCAGAAAAAGGGCAGAACAGCTATAAATCAAAATGTTCATTTGGGTCAGCCTGACTTGTACCGTTACAGTTGACTTTAGTTAGCGTCATTGTGCTTTTCTTAGTTTTCAAAAGATCTGCAACGAAGACACTATTTTGGCACTCAGAAGGGAAGGGCTGTGTGATGGGCTCTGCCCTGGAAATTAGCCCAAGTGCAAGGTTCTTTTAACTTGTAAAGACCTGATCTATAAAACAGTATCAGATTATTGTTATTGACTGTTAAGTAATTATTAAGCATCAAAGGTTGGGGAGCAAACAGCGTTCACCACTGTTCCAAAAATGTCTCTTCTGGGACACAGAACACAGTAGTAGACCTTTCTTTGCTATATTCAGCGCAGATGTAGTTATAAAACCATAAAACAATGAAAAGCCAAACAATCGATACATACAAGTATTCAAGAACTTTCTATAAGACACAAAAGTCCGTGCAGTGCAATTGTAGCTATCGTTTCATTACCTTTTCTGTAAACAAGTCTGCTGACAACAACAATAGTTATACTATCATGCCTTCTAAATGGGTCTGGAGTGAAGTCAGTAGGGTCTACAGCATTGGGAATGACGGACACTATTTCAGGATTCAGTGCGGCTCTGAGCACAGTGTTTTCCTTACTAGTATAAGAGACACAAATTATGTGGTGTGTGTCACAAAGAGACACAGTTAGAAGTTTGTTTGTAAGCACCGAGCTGACATCAGCAAATCCAAAAAGGGAGTGATCCGTGAAGACCGTGTGGAGCCCCATTGTCTTGGCGTGGAAGAGGGCGTCATGGGCCATGGCAGAAAAGGAACTATGTGAATGGATTATTGTGACTCTCTCCCGAATGAATATGTACCTGAGCAGTGGCAGACTGTGAAAGAGGGTCGTGGCTGTAGATTGGTTGTACATGACCTTCAGAGGCAAGTAATAGACTTTGAGGCCATTAGTGAGGTAACGGATGCCTTTTCGATTTCCGTAAGCATGGGTGACAATGATGACTTTGTGCCCTCTTTCAATCAGGCACTGAGAGAGCTGGTAAATGTGGCTTTCCACGCCTCCCATATTGGGGTAGAAGAAGTCCGACACCATGCAGATATTATGGGTTCGAGTTCGACATTTGAAAAGACTTCCAGGGTTAAGACAGGAGAGAGCAGTGGAGGGGGGCTGACCCTGCCCACCTCCTTCTGTACAGGCCATGCTGAGATGATTTAGGCATTAGTCCTTAGAGCAACCCGGTTAAGATGTGTTGTCTGTTACCTGAAAAAGAAAGTAAAATAGGATCTCAGTTCATAAACAAAATCCATTCCATATTCCAAATCCAGATGTAAATCACTTTGTTAATACAGATTTGTTAGCTTTCCCCCTATAAGTAAACCAAAGAACAAAGTGAATTTACTCACCTGACCTTTTTTTTTTGAGTATGTACTATGTGTCCTACACTAAAATTAGATTCTTCAATGTCCTTTACAAATACTGCTACGCAGAAATGCTGACAAGAAGTTTGTTACACCACAGTAAGGAATAATTTGTGACACTAACAAACCAATCCACGTTACTGCATACACAGGCAGCTCTTTAGAAAAAAGTTTGCCAACCCAGCTCCAGGGCTTAGCCACTGACTCAATTAACCTCATAAAGCTCTGACAGTATTAACTTTGTGATTTACACGACAAGATACCTGGAGCTAGAACTGTCTTTCTGCCAGCACCTTATTCAAGTGTCACCTGTATGTAGCATGTGCTGCTGACATAACCCATTTTCTCCTTCCTTATTGAAGGGTGCTGGTATCAAACCACTCCCTTCGCTTGCTTAATCTTTCTTTCGATTACGTAGGACTTGCCTCTCTTGAGTGTCCCTTTAGTTTAGATCTGAAGATAAAAACCAACTAGAGATGGGATGGATCTGGCTGTTTTCTACCCTGCAGTAGGAAATGTTTCTCTCAGGGATCCCCTAGAACTCTATGGGCAGGAAATGCCCCACTCAATATATTCAGTACCATTCCAGACTTTTAAAGCTAAAGAGTCTTGAGGAGCTAGTGACAAATCTTCCTCAGCTTTACAAAGGAAACTTCCACACCTCTAGACACTTAGCTATACAATGGGAAGCCATTCTAAGGTCGAGTTCCTGATTTCACCTGCAAACTGCACGTGCGAAGTCTTTACCACTCTCTTCAATATATTCATGTATATTGTAAACAGACTTTCAGAAACGCTCAATAAATGTTTCTGGACCTGAATTTACTAGCTAAGATTCTTCAAATGTGTACATTTAAGTGGCATCATTCACACTTTCTTAACTGTGACTAGTCACCTAAACCCGAATTTTCAGTTCTATTCTATTTAAAAAGATGAATGATAACGAAAACAGCAAAGAACCAAATGAATTCACTTAAAAATGTTATCATTAAGCTACAACGTTCTGTGAGGAGTCTGCCTAACTTCCCGCAGGTTATCACGGCGGAAAAGCTTAACAAACGGCACAATCACAGAATCTTAGATTTTAAAGTTGAAGTGAGGTCTGGAGAGCTACTGAATACCTCTCTTACTTTACAAACGAGAAGTCAGACAAGCTGAGCGAATCAGCCAAGGTCCCCACCCAGCCACTTAAGCGGCAAATGCGAGACGACCTTAACATTCTTGACCGTGACCGAGTCTCTGGGCAGTCAACAGCGGCAAAATCTCCCGAGAAGCCTGAGGGAGACCCGGCGGAGACTAGGAGTCTAGAGGACGGTGCTTCCACGATCCCTGGACACTGTCCGGGCTTCACCAGCACAATAGTCGCTGCGAAGCCCCAGGGCCAAGGAAGGGACATTTCCACTCTATGAAATCCCGCTGGGCTCAGGCAAGGACTCCCGGAGCCCCAAGGGAGGGAAAGGGCCAGAGTGGGCAGGGGCAGGGGACCCGGGTGATCTTGCGTCCTTTCCCTCGCCCGCTTTAGCTTCTGAGGAACCCGCTCGAGAGCGGCCGGCTCAGCGCACTCAGTCCCGCACCGGAGACCCTCGACCCCGAATTCCAAGCTTCGAGCCGGGTCGGTTTCGCCCCTTCCAACATTGGCCCTGCCTCCCTAGGGACAGCCCAGCCCCAAGCGGAAGCCGCCAAGAAAGCTAGCGCAAGGAGGTCAGACACGGACTTACCGGCAAGTTCCATGGCCGCCAGTGTCCGGACCTCCCGCGGCAGCAGCCAGAGACCCACCCCGCGCTCCCGCACCACCAATCCGGGGCGTCCGCGCTCGGGCGCCGCGCCCCCGAGGCAACCAATAACAAAGAAGCGCCAGGATCACGTGCCGGACACTCAGGCCCCACCCTACAGCGTGGGACGTAACGTCCGCACGCTTGTGCACATGTTTCCACGAGGTTCCGGAAGACCCGTTTTCTACGTATGGAAAGCAGCGGCCCTCGGTTTAGCTGTTCATATGAATTCTTAATGTTGCAAGTTTCTTAAGAATCGTTCCAAGTCTTTTATTGCACAAGCAACTCTCCAGTATCCTTCCGCAGAGTAAAGCCGGAACTCCTAGTGTGCCTCGCAGCGCCCCGTGAGCGCTGCCGGGAGTTGTAGTCTGGAACCTCGGGAGGTGAGCCGCAACTTCATAAACTCCCAGGATGCACAACGCTTCTAAACTGAATCCTACGAATGGTCGGGTGGGTTCAGATCCTTGGTTGCCTGGTCACAGCGTCTCTTTACCGAGCCTCTTTTCTCAGGCTTCCGCTGGGAGATTCGTGGTGGGGAGGCTACCGAAAGTCACGGTAGCATTTTGTTTTTGATTTTCTGTGCCAAGCAGAGTAGTTTTGTTTCTTACTACTCGGGCGGGGTTCCCTGATATAGCTAATACAAATAAATAAAAAGTTTAAAAAAAAAAAAAGAAGAAAACTTTTGAATTTCAGATAAACATGTGCCAGATATTGGGGACCTTAGCAATAAAATTATTCTTTATCTGAAATTCAAATGTAACGTGCAACTTGAATTTGATCTGTCAACACTTACACTCTGGGGGGAAAAAATCTGAGGTCTGATTTGAAATATCCCACTCAAACTGGTTCCAGTGGCTTGGTGGTGCTGGATCAGGAGGCTAGTCAGTGGGAGTGATGTGGTAATCATCCCTTAGGCAGGTTTTTGGAGTTCCCGAGCCTTGCCTTTCTGAGCACCATCACCATCTCCATAAGGATTGTAGGGGAGCAAAAATCTGTCATCACAGCCAAATACTAAATACTACCAAAATATTAAAGAGGGAGGGTTTAATTCTCTCTGGAGTGAGAGTAGGATATTGCAGATCATTGCAGAACCACCCAGTTGGTCTCCTTTTCATTTTTGCAATAGGTTTTAAGACAAAGAACATAGGTAGAAAACTTGGAAGGTATAAGTGAGGGTTAAGCTTCAATTATTGAGCCACTGGTTTGCTGCTGCCATCGTTCTGTTCACAATACACGTTTGAATTTCTACCATTAATCTTCTAAAATCCTAATAAAACTACTCCTCCACCAAAGTGGTCTTTTTTTCAGAACAAAGCAAATATTTTCTGTCTTTATCATCAAACATTTACTGAGTATCTACTCTGTAAAAGGCCTTGTGGGGAAATCAAAGACTATTCAACATAGTCCCTGTGTTTGAAAAGCTTTTTGTCTTTCCTAGCTTTTGTATACCTTTTATCAATAGTAAAAAGCAATCCACTTTCCTTGTAAGGTTCTTTGTGTTTTAAATTCTGTAGACTAGGCTGACCTTTCTAAATAGAAATAAAAGTGTAGTGTTGTTGAGTCTGGGTGGTGGGGGGGAAGAGTTCAGAAACCTGCAGGTCATCCCAACAGCCTGAAACACTGAACATTCAGCATGTTCCCGTCTCTGACCTAGACACTGCAAATAAATCACGATTCTGCATGTAGTTTACACATGGCTATGAGACTCCATTTAGAGGCAGTTAAACCCGAAGAAAGGTCTCCATTTAAGGCTATTTTCTACAAGTCAAAAGAGCTGTAATAGCAGGATTAAATATTCTACCTAAGAATATCTGCATCAAGGCATGCATTTAGAATTTTCTTAAAATTAAACTCAAATACTTGCAGGCAGTATATTCTGATAATACTTTATAAAATATAGGGCAATCGGTACCAGTTGTAGTATAAAAGGACTTGTGAATGGAGAAGGTATAAAATAAATGTGGCTATCACCTTCCCTTGAAAGTCAACGCTTTGCAAATTTATATGTAAATCAGCTCCCTGTGAGAACTTTAGTTAGTGGGAAGGCAACTTATTTATATTGCCAGCCTGATATTTAGGTACAAGGGGCGAGGTGGGGAAAATCAATCATGAACTTTACCCCCAAGGAATATCTGTGATTAAAGGCCAGAAATGATAAGTATCGTATGAGAAACATAAATCCTGGAAGCTCAGAGGGAGGGAGCATTTCTGACTGCCAACATTCAGCTGTAAAAGTAGAGGGTTAGCCATGCAACTGTTGGGAGAAGGATCACTCCAAGAACAACATGAACAAAGCACAGAGACAGGTGCTGACTATCCAGTGACACTGTTTCATAATGACACATGGGAAGAGAAGGAGAAGTGTTCAGAGAGGAGAAGGGTGGCACTTCCGGTGAAAGTCAAAGCACACTGTAGAGGACCTTACTCAGGAAAGTGGACTTGAGCTAGACTTTCAGCCAAGATGACATTTTCAGTGAACATTCTGGGACTCTTCACTCCTCATTCTGCTTCAAATAGAAAAATGATAGACATAATGTAAATGAGAAAATTAAAATGGTATAGTTGTGAGTCGCAAAAGGAAAAAAAATACTTCCACATATCAGATCAGAAGCAAAATGTAATCAGACCAAGGCCACATAGGTCCTGGAAATCTCTCAGGTCTTTAGAATAATAGGGATGAACAGGTCTCCATGTGTGACTAGGGACAAGAACCAGCCTTGTGGGAGACTGTTACCTTGGTTTACAATGGACCACCTTTCAATATTCATGTTTGTCTAATCCCCTCACACACTGACTCTGGGCTTGGCCGTGTGATCTGCTTGGCCAATGAGAAGTCTGTAAATGAAATGCGGCAGAAACCTAGTGTTTATGTGCTGGGGAATATCCTATAGGAACCTTTCCTCTTGAAAGCCAGTGGCTGTGCTGTGAAGACGCTCAGGCTAGATATTGAATAATGAAAAGTCACATGGAAGGAGATCCTGGAGACAGAGGGTTCATCTTGGGCATATTCCAGCGGCAGATGAGTTTACCAGCCTAATGTAATCTCTGGAGTTGCTGCACCCTAGCCTATATGGAACAGAAGAACCACCCAGCTGATCCTAGTCAACCCACAGAAGTATGAGCAAATAATAAATTGTTTTAATTGTTTAAATTAAATTGTTTAAAATTGTCTCAAGACCCTAAGTTTTAGGGCGTTTTGTTATACTGCATTAGATAAGTGAAACAAATTTCATTTGCTTAATGATCTCCCCCACCAGTGCATGGAGATGGAATTCGTTGTCAACAGTTGCTACCTGTCTGGAGATTGAAGCTTGTTAACAGAACTGAGCCAAGCAATACCCTACTGTCACTGCTGCTGCTGGTCTGGGAGGTGTAAGCACGCACAGGGAGAGGAAGAGGGAAAGGAGGGAGAGAGGGATTTTAAAAAACCAACCTCTTACTCATGATTACTTTGTAAGGCAAAGTTCCAAAGAATATGAAGAAGCATAATATTAAGAAAGACAACCCATAAATGTCACAATGGAGGATCAGTTCGTTCTAGATGCAACCGAAATAAACTTTTAAAATAGGAGCTTTCTTCTGAAAGAATGAGAATTTGGAAACAAGTCTTGCAGAAATGAAACAATCACCATTGGGTATAAAAGAATCAATCTTGAAGATGAAGCTGTTACTAAAAAATTGAAAACTCATTAGATGGATTAACTCCAGGCTAGGTACAGTTAAAACAAAAATTAGCGTAGTGGAAATTAACACCACTTCATCTCCCACCCACTGGATATTAATCAGTTTATTTCTCATTCTCTTCTTCCTGCCTAGTTTTATTTCTTCCGAATTGCCTTTTTCGATGTTTGTTTTACTGTCTTTTATATCAGAGACTTTCCTCCAGATATCTGGAACTCATGGTCACTTGCTCAGATTTAAAAGAAAGAGATTAAAGAGTTGACCCTAAGTCTGAGCCCGGAGTGCAGCTTGTTGACCGGATCGGACTGTCTCTCTGAGAATCCCCCTCACCAGCTGATTTCAGTGTCTTTTAGGTCTTTCCTCTTGAGCTGATTCCCCCCAGAACAGCATTTTTCACAGAGATTCTCCTGCCAGCATTGTGGTTGCTCCAGGATCTTAGCATCTAATATAAATATCTTCACATAATCCTCGTATTGTCAGTTTGATGCCTTGCCCTCATGGATACCAGCTGTCCCCAGTCCAGATGTTCTCTGTTTTACTCTAGCTAGAGAGGAAGCGACCCATCTTTTGTCTGGGCCAGAGGAGAGCCGGCCACCTCCCCATAGGGAATGTGGGAGAGAATCTGCAATCACATTGTTTCTTATACATATTATGGATTGAACTTTACATTAGACCCACTCCCATCACTAGCATTTCTAGAGGAACTTGAGACCACCACTTTCTGAGACTTCAAGGGGCTCAGCTCTCCCCACTGTTGGCTTACATTCTTTTCCCCCCAGGTTTGTCATTTACGACTCATCCATATGCTTCTCCACTTTCAGCATGTTGCTTTTGCTCTCTTTCCCATTCACCCTGTCCTTATGGGTTTATGCTTAAGTAACTCCCTTTACTTTTGGGGAGTATTGATGTTACTCAGGGTATTGGAAGAGAGCAAAAGTAGATGAAAATGTTTAATGCACTATCTTTATTAAGGATCCATACCATTGACTCTAAAAGATGCAAGCTATTCCATGCACATAAGCAGCAGTCTTTAATATCCATGATGCTGTTGGAATTGCTGAGGGTCGACATGTAAATCATGGTTAGTAGCATTTAACCTCACGGGTGGCACAATGACTGAATAAGGCGAGGCCAGCTGATTCCAGCAACTGATGCAAACCTGGTTGCAGGGTCTTTTGCTGTAGGAGTTCAAGAAACGGTCTGATTCTTTCTATTTAATGTTAGCTGGTGATACCGGATAAAATAAGGACTCTTTTACCGCAGAGATTAGATAACGTTTTACCGTAAAAGACCAAATAGTAAATATTTTAGGCATTGCAGGTCACATGATCTCCATTACCAACTACTCAAAATCAAAAGCAGCCTCAGATAGGATATCAACATATATGAGCAGGGCTGTGTTCTAATGAGACATGGCTTACAGGACCGGACAGCGGGCCAGCCTGCTTACCGACCTGTCTCACAACAAAGCAAGCCATTGTTCACCGGCCCCTGTTTTACAACAAACCATACCAATGATAAAGTTACAGAAGCAGACTTTTGACTTCACCAAGCTATTACAAGGATGTTTTTGGATAGTTTTTATTTCATAAATATTTTAGGACTAGATTGATGCAGCTCCTTCCTCAAGTTGCAACTTCTGAATAATTCAGATGTGCGTATAATCTAGCTGAGTCTGGACAGTATTAGTAAAGTGAAATTACTCTTGAATTTCCTTTTAGAGATTTTCTTTTCATTTACTGGTCCCCAAAGTCAATGCAATCCTTCATTATTTATTAACTCATTTTATAGAGGGCACCCTACTACGTTAAGACGTGGTTCTTACACTGACGATTAGGAGTAAATGAGACAGAGTTCAGCTCTTGTTCACCAAGTGGCGAAATCCAGTAACGTCACAGTTTTCACCCAACAGTCGACACCCTTAAAATGCATTGTCATCTCCTGTGCCAAGTATCTCAGACAGTATTTTCACCTCAGCCAGCTCAGGCAATGATGCTGCCCTATCTGTTTCCTCCCTCCGCCCTGCTTTAGTGACAGATGTGTGCTGTGTGCTGTCATAGGCATACGTTCTCTGGTCTGTGGCTTTAATCAGGGACACTGCTTCGCTGGCATTTATTGTGTGCTTTCAGCTCTTGGAACTTTTCACGTGTTTTCACTTTGCTGCAAGTTGGAAATTTTCAGCCCACATTCTGTAAGTTCAACAAATATCCCTGCACAGTGACCGGTGAACTCCAGTGAGGCAGCAGGCCACCCCCCTGCTCAGGACCAGTCCTCTCCTGACTCAGCGTCAAGGGTCTAGGTGAAAATCTCTTGGCGGCTGCGGCAGAAGAGGGGGAATGCTCTTAGACTTCCCAAGTCAGATCACATCTAGTTTTGGTCCCGTCCAGAATTGCCTATATCTCCATCGAAATGGCAGTTCGAAAGCCAGAGCCATGAAGCAGAACAGGGTTTGAGTTGCTTTTAGGGAAGATCCAGGCACTCAGTGTAAACCAAGAATTTTGTTCACAGCACGCTCGTGTCCATTGGAACAACTCCTTTAATTTGTGAAGTACATAATATTTTTCAAATCGTTTCACTTATGGTAACTCAAGTGAAATTAGCAACTCTGAGAGGCCAGGAGAGGAGGTTTTCCTCCACATGTGACCTTGAGGACCTGAGGCTCTGTGATTACGCAGCCTCGGAATGAGGTTGTGGAGCCAGTCTTTAGACTCAGATCTTTTCTCCTCGTCTGGGATTCAGCCTCTCCCTTTACCAATCCAAGATGAGCAAGGTGACTGTTAGAAATGTGCAGTGTATGTCCCTTGGGCTGTCTGTTGCCCCAGATCGCAAGGGAGCTTTCACCAAACAGTGTGGGGGAGAGAGAGGAGTAGAAACTGAACGAAAGGACAAAGCAAGGAATGGAATGCCAACACATTTAAGAAGCTAAGTTATATGCAAGCCCTTTCAGAAGCCTAAGAATCAAATAGATTTAGAAGAAGGCCCTTTGACATTAAGGTCATCGAGTGAGGGGAAGGGAACAGTGACAGGGGAGGAGTGACTGGGCCAGGGTGAGTGACGACAGCAATAGTTATGGCTGCATAATGCAGTCTGGTCCCACAGCCAGGTCAAGATCAGCTGTGTCCCCAGAGCAGGAACGGAGCACTAAAGTCAGAAAGAGCAGAAATCCCAGGGCCACAGGCCTCACAGAACTTCATGAACAGGACAGAGTTTAGGAATTGCTTAGGGATCCTGAGAGAAGAAGGGCAGGCAGCCAATAATTCTGCCCTGGGGCTTTAGGAGAAACAAAACTAATTTGGCTATATTAGTTTATCAGTAGTTCTCTCCTTGTAAGTGTACTGCTCCAGGTGGTGTGACTTGAAAAACTTGGGTTACTAAGATTCGATCAGGAGTTTCCAATCATAAGGAGGTCACGTTGTGCTGGTGGGGAGATAAACACGAACACAGCTATTTACAAAAGTGTATGATAAGTGCTGTAATAGATTGTGTGTATATGTAGCCATCCATCCATCTCCCTCCCACCCACCCACCCACCCATCCATCATCCCCCACCCACTCATCTATCCACTGTCTATTCATTATCCATCATCTATCCATCCATCCCCCACTCACCCACCCATTGATCCATCATCCATCCATCTCCCTCCCACCCACCCATCCATCATCCCCACCCACTCATCCATCCATTCATCATCCATCATATCTATCCATCCATCCCCCACTCACCCATCCATTCGCCCACCCATCTATCCATTATCCATCCATCCATCCACCCCACACCCACCCACCCATCCATCCATCCATCCATGAACCGATTTTTAAATTACTTACAAAATAGCTCAGTTCTGGCAGTACTGCTAAATTCCCTCTGTCTGCCAAACTTTCAAAGTCTACAACATCAAGAAATTACTTGTGGGTTTACTTTGGAGATAAAAGTTTGTGCTTCCTTCCTGATAGCTGCGGAACAGAAGAATCGTGTGACCATGAGAATAGACATGTGAATGAGACTAAGGAGTTGAGCCAGTTCAGAAAGGTGAGCCAAGATGGCCAGAAGGATCACCAGCCCTCAAAGATGTTGGGGCGCATTAGTGGACTCTGCTGTCATGGGATGGGGTGTGGGGGCAAAACAAGCTAACCGGGATGTCAAAGGAAAGATCGATTTCCAGCTGATTCTTGGGTCCCATTTACTTAACATCATTTAGAATCTTAAGCAGTCTAAGAGCTGCTCGCTTGGTTTCCCAAAACACTTATCTAGTCTTGTGTTCATGTCCCTTCCCACACCTTCCACTTCTAAATTCCTTTCTCTTCTTAAAACATTTCATTCTTTAGCATCAAATGTTGAATGGCAGCATCTTAAATAATACAGAAGCCCATGGCTTGAATAATGGTGTTTATTTTCTTTAAATATCCTTAAATATGAAACAACAGACAGTAGTTTGGTAAACTCAAAACTACCAGCTGGACAGTAATCAGAAAATCAGTGTTGATCATACAAATCAAAATCTGCAGGAGAAAGAATCAGAGAAATTCACAAGAGAGCTGCAATTAGCAAAGGACTCGGAGACTGTGCAAATTACCTCATCTGCTCTAAATAATCAATCACATGACCCATGTCTGCCATTGCTGGTGATCAAACCTTTTCCATTCACCAAAGGAGAAGAAGAGGGGAGGTTACCCAAGTTTCCTCCTCGCCATTCCTTGGTGTATACAGTCATCTTTTGTTAGAAAAACATCTGCCAATGAACTAGGGAGTCCTCAGCTGGTGTTTAATGGGAGGTGGGTCTGGGGTCACTGTGGTATTATGTAAAATGATTTTTTAACACCTGGAAAGGAAACGACAGTGACAGTAACTTGGCAAAGCAGCATACTGTTTAAAATGAGAGGGATGGGGAACTTGAAACCAAGCTGAATCAAGGATTTTCTCGACCGTGGAGCACATGGGCAGCCCTTTTCTCCTTTGGAAATCGGCAGTGCTTGGCACACGCTGGCTTTCCATTGGCACATGTTCTGGTGTGAAATGGGAATCTGTCCTCACAGCTGTCGCAAAAGAAAATAAATTTGAGAATTCCGAATCAAGGGCTAAATTCAAAGGAATAAACTGTCCTGATTTGAGTAAGGATTAAGTAAAATTTCCAGATATGTATTAGAAATGCCGATATAAAATCCTAAATAATTATCTCCTATGGACTCAAAATCTAATGAATCCCAGTCATTAAACCCAAAGTGTTCTACTCATCAATCCATTTCTTCTAATAGAAATATAGTGATGGCGGACCCTGGTGGAGTAGTAGTTAGGTCAGTCACCTAGGAAGGAGCCCAAGTCACAAACCCTTGAGTTCAAGTCCCGGGTCTGGGGGAAAACAACCACTGTGAGCAACTAAATAAAAATAAAATAAAGTGCTTTTTTCTCCTCTCTTCCTGCCTGCCTACTCGCCTTCATTCCTGCCTGCACCTGTCCCTTAAAAAGTTTCACCTCTATCACTAGCCCTGCCGTACCTGTAGTCTCTTCCCTCAGCTGAAACCCTGCAACAAATAGTACTCACCACCTTGAAAAAGAAGAAATACAGTGACATCTCCTTCCTCAAAGAACAAACATTATCATATAGAGAAGAGAGGAAGATTAAACCAGAATTTGCTGATCTGAACCTAACCCTGATCAATTAAGATTTTGTTTAAGTTCTATAAACCAACAAATAGCAGTCGAATTTTTTTAAGGAAGTTTTTTTCGAAGCAACATTGGTTTGTACCATCATACAAAATTCAGGTGCACAGAATTACAATTTGACATCTGTCTCTACTGCATGGTGATCAGCACCAAAAGTCTAGTTTTCCATCCACCATATCATTGACCTTTGCCCTTTACCTGTTTCACCCATTCTCCTAACCCCGTTCCCTCCAGTACCAACCCATCTATTCTCTAAGAGTTTGGTTTTTTGTTTCTTCATTTGCTTTGTTTCTTTATTTTCCACATACGAGTGAAGTCCAATGACATTTTTAGAATCATAAGAATTTTTCTTTTTTTTAAAGAGCGGACGGGAGAGGATAAATAAGTATTTTTTTTAAGGAAGGAAGGAAGTGGAGGAAGAGGAAGCACTTCTATGTATTTGGCTTGTTTATTTTCAGTTGTTCCCCTGGCCCCATGTTGTGGAACCTGTGTCCTTGGGCTTTACATGGCCCACGTCCCAGTTGCAGGCTTAGCACCTAGGCCACCAGCATGCACCAGGGATTTTCTTCACTTCACAATTAATCATCGCTTTAGAGAGTTTCACTCTTCCTTAGTTGTCAAACCTCTGTTTTACTATAAAATAAGGGCTTAGACACTGAAAAAATTGATTTAATATAGATTTCTGCTGAGTTAAAATGGCATTGACATTGAATGTCCACGAGTCAAGGAGAAAGAGAAAATGTTTACCTGCAGGTGTTTGGGTGAAAGATCTTGTGTTTTTGGCAACAGCTCTCCAGACTTTCTCTGCACTCAATGCAACTGCAGTTTTCTGGGTGCTGGATGCGATCTGGGGGACATGGCGTTTTACAGACGCACTCACAACGGTCTTCATCAAATTTCATGTGTGGCCCACAGAGAGCCAGTTCCTGGAGATGAGAGTGGTCTAAACAGAAACCAAAAAGTGTCGGTCCAGGTGCTGGAGCACGGACCATGTGATCACTAAGTTGCTTGTGCATTTTACACCATTCTCAAGCAACTTGAATTGCCTTTCTCTCCTTTCCTGTAGATTTCTGCTCCTAGTCTTTTCATGGGGTGAAAGAAACTTGCTTCTTATTTCACAATATCAGCACAGGATTCACATGTTCACTTAAGTTTGTCATAAAATATGACAAACTAAATGCTTTATAAGATTGTAGGGACTTGTAACTGGCTAGAAATCATGTTTTCATCACCAAGTGTTGGTAATAAAATGTAAAATGTTTAAGGATTGTGAGTCTAGTTGCTCCCCGTTTTGAAGTGAAGATGTAAAATAATTTGATAACTGTAACTCCATGTCCAGTTCTGATTAAGTTGAAACGCATAGCCAAAAAATAATGTGAGAGATGGAATTCTGGGAGAACTGGGTTATGTTACCTTAGCCTTCGTGAAGGTTCTAGTACATGTTTAGTGTCTCTCCCAGCTTGCCTCATCTGGAGAACAGTGTCATCACTTGACTTACTTGCTATATGTTTGATATAATCACCATGTCTACCCGGTTCTGCCATCTCGAATTTGTTCTTCCTTTTCCGTCACCACTGCCACTGCTCAAGTCAGTCGATAACGTGTATGTTTTTGTTAGATTAATGTCAGTCATATTACCACCACACGTTTTATCCCTTGAATGCTTTCTCCACAATATTATCAAGTGGAAACCTGATGCCATCACTCTACTGCTTTAAGTACCTTAAAAGATCCCTTTTCTTTCACGATAGATGCCAATTTTCCCTCCGGACAAATAAGATGTTCCATGAACTAGACACTATTAACTGATCTTCATCTGAACCCTACCTGATTCATCTGCCACTCTCTCATGTATGCTATGTTCCATCCATACCCAATTATTGTCCTTTTTAGTCTCCTGATGTGCTAGGGTGTCTCAGCTCCATGACTTTGGCCTTGTCCTTTCCTCTGCTAGTCATCCTTTACCTCTATCTTTCTGAACTTCTGCAAGTTGAAGTGTTCTTACTCTGAGCACATTTCTGTCCTTTCTTGCACTGCTTACATTTGTCTATTTATTTCTGTGTTTCCTCCATTAATCAAAAAAATAAGCCTGATGGTCAGGGACCAGGTCTCATCATTCTGGCACAAAAAAAGGCATTTGAGAAAGGGTGAGTTTATTTGGTGTAATAAAAGGGTCCTGAAACAGGCTGCTGTATGGAGACTCTGAAGAATCCTATCCAGCATCTAAGACATTCCGTAAAACCATCTGTTCTTGCCAATATCTTACCATTCATGACATAAAAAGATGGCAATGTCATGTCTTCCAACCTCGTATTTTAATTTTTCTGTGACTGATGATCTTTGAGGGACCTTTGAGGGATGTGGAATGGGTGTTGGGAAGCTATATCTGGGGAATGCCATTCTGCATTGTGTGAAGAGGAAAAAGGTGAGCTTTGTAAGCTACATGCCTGCGAGGCAGATGTCACTTTGGGACTAGAAGAGAAATCATTTGTTGATAGTAAAGCTCCTAAGAGATTTGCATGGATCCCTAGGTGGCAGCAGAGATTCATTCAGGACATTTCAGGCAAGCTCAACTCCTTGGACTGGATGGTTTAAGGAAACCAAGGTTTAAGGATGGTGAAGTAACTTCAAGTAGATAGTTGGCAGAGGCAGGCCTTAAATGCTTAGAGGCTAGTAAAAACTAGCAGACTGGACACAGAACTGCACGAAGCAGCAACTAACTAAGAGTGATGCCCTAGAATGTTATTTTATCGATTCAATCCTAGGGAAGTTGAAGATGTGATACCAATGTGTTCTTCGGTCCTCAGCTTTTTCCATTTATCATTTTTGTCAGTAAACTGCTGGAATTTTTCAAAATAAATTCTCCAAGTTGTGTCTGTCTTGAGGAATTTAAATATAGAATCAATATACCTTCTTCCCCAATTCATTCTCCCCTCTCTTTCCCTCCCTCTCCCTCTCCCTCCCCACCTCCTCTCTCTCTCTCTCTCTCTCTCTCTCTCTCTCTCTCTCTCTCTCTCTCTCTCTCTCTCTCTCTCTCTCGTTTAGGACAATGAGCTGAATCTAACAAGATCAAATTAAATTGGACTTGAATTCACTAACCCAAATGTGCTCATTCGGAGAAGAAAAGGCCACATGTGTGAAAAGATGCTCAGTGAAAGCTCAGTATATGGCATCAGTCTGATGAGGTCACTGGCGCAATGGCCATGAACTTGACCCACGCCGATGGAATTATGGGAGATGAAAATGCGAAGTGACCATAATCCAGCCTCCTTCATGCTGCTCACCTCCATCAATGTTACAACTTCCCCCAAAGGTCCCTGCTTCCTTTCCTGCCCTGGGCCAACGCTCCCTCTTCTTCTTTGGGTGCTGTTACTCTCCTGCTTGAATCAGTTGAGGGGCTTCCCTTTGTCCCCAGTATTACATCCAGGCTTTGGGACAAGATTCACAAGGTTCCGGTGAACCTCTCCCGCTTCCTCTCTGACATCTACCCAACCCCATCCACTTCCATCCGCACCATGATGAGCTTCCTCCAGTGCCCCAGACATGCTACGTCCTCTCGTCTCCAACCCAGAGCTCCCATTTTCCCCTGCTCCACTTCCCCACTACTCTTCACACCCTCAGCACACCTGTGCCCTGGCTGAGTCCCTGCCCAGGAATTACCTTCAGCGCAAAGAAGCCGTCTCACCCAAGGTTAAGTCCACTGCCCAGGACAGCCTTTATTCAGTGACCAGTCCAGAGGAGCCCTTTCCTTTGTCTTGATTTGAGGCATTCCCCCCACGGGACTTCAGCCTCCCAGAGGGTTGGCTAACATCTCTTAACAAGTGCAGTGTAGTTCTCCCTCTGCCCAGTCCTGCCCCCCCGCCACCTTCAGTGCTGGTACCTGCACACCAGCTCCTGAGTACCAAGCTCTCGCACAGAAGCTGTGCAACAGGGATACCTTAACTGGAACAGCCTTTCAGTTGTATGCATATCACCTCCCACAATAACTTTCTAACACTATTTAAAAACGAGTCACATGGAGAAAATGTGATTGGCTTCGCTTGGCTCCATAGTAGTAAAACCTGATCTAATGAGCTGATGCTGGAGCTGGGCTGTCCAACATGGTAGCTGTGGGCCATATTGACCATGAAATGGCAAGTCCACACGGAGATGTGCTCTATGTGTAAAATACACACAGGATTTCAAAGACTTAGCACAAAGAAGGAAAGACAGCTCATTCATCAATCTTATACTGACTGTATGTTGAAACACTTTTTGACAGAGTGGATTAGAAATACATTAAGATTAATTTTACTTGTTTCTACCTTTTTTCCAGGAGAAAAATAGAAGTTTATTAACACCTGGGAGCACTGGAGCCGAGTAACTCAAAGAGGTAGTTAGAACTTGAGCTTGTACAGCATCTTAATAGAAGAATAATCAATTTTAGGGAAGGGATAAGACAAAGGTAAAACACATTGAGCTCCTAGGGTCAGCAGATTGTGGGAAAGTTAATATGGGGGGGTCAATGGAAGTTAAACACTAGCTTAGGAAGGTTAGTTATGTAGAATCCTGTGCTGTCTCTGGGCTGGTAAGGGCCACAAGTTGTCTCTTGTGGCTAACAGCTGTCCTTCTTGGGAAAGAGGGAGAAGGGGACACCTTTACAAATTTATGTCCTGCTTTTAGGCAAATAGGGGAGGACAGAGAGCTTTTCTTATATTTACTTCTCAAACGCCTTCTGCTCAAAATAGTCATGTTTTGGGGTGACATGCTGTTCCCTTCAGTAGGTCTATGCAGCCGCTAGTCCGTGATGCAGATCTCCTCTTGTCTTTTTATTATGAATTTTTTGTATTGGGTTTTTTTTTAATGTGTTAAATTGTTTTATTACCGCTGTCTGCTTTTTAGGATATTGAATCTGCTCCCCGGTCTGTGTGCTTACCAGTTTCTTTTAACCTTTTGAATGTGCGTACTGTTAGATATAAGCTACATATGTGACTCACTGTCATCTCATGGGACAGTCCTGTTAGGCAGAGAGAGGTAGGTTCAATACAGTTGACTAGAGACAAGAGCGTGCCCAGAGTAGCTGGGCTGCCTCGGTGGGTGACACGTTTTCCTTAGGACGGTAGATATTCTAGCAGAGAATGGCTGGACAATTGGTGGGAAGGGTGGGGGGACTACTTGAGTATTTAAGCTACATGCACTTTAAGTTTCCCTCAGATCCTGGGTTAAGATTTCATGAAAACATTTAGAAGGAAGCTGAGAGACAGCGTATCGAAAGTAGGTGGCTATTTATAGTTTAGACGATAGATTCCTTAGAGTTTCGTCCTCACTAATCTTGCTTATAGATTGTAGTTTAAAATAAACAAGGTTCACACTGCATGATTCCTTGTGGGATTTTTTTTCCTGGTGAGATCAGGTCAAGTTCTCTGGGAAATACATGAAAAACACAGTCATTTTCAGGAAATCTTCATCACCCAAGTCCTAGCATTCTGAGTTAGCAGCAGTGATGCCAGCCTGTCTCATTTTGTTCTCAACTCCCCTTCATCCGAAAGCCATGTTCGGCTTTGATTTTGTCCTAGTTTCAGGGAAAGTTTTCTCTTAGTCGTCATTGTTTTGGGAAACCATTGGCATGTTTTTACATGACACCGTTGAAAGAAACTCACGAGTCCAAGATTACTTTAGGTTCCTGTAAGACTGTTACGCACATACATGAGTAAAATATGGTTGACTAGCATTTAGTTCTGAAGTGGCTTCCTTGATGGTGACCATCTCCTTTCAAATCCAATGTGTCAGATGCTCTACCCAATCTGTGCTTTTCCTTGAGGTTACAAAGCAGAGTGATGCACTGGTGGACTTTGTAGTTATGGCACCAAGGACGCCAGAATCCGACCGCGCTCATCACTCGTAGCTCTGAGACTCAGAAAATGACTAGACACCTCAGTGTGTACATTTTGTAATTGTAAGATAAAGGAGTGATCCTGGCACATGGCAGGATTGCTGTGAGGATTAAATAGTTAATACATGCAAAAGGCTCACAGCAGTGCCTGGTTATAGTAAGTGCTCAATACACGCTAGCTGCCATCGTTGTTACTTTTTGTTACTATTGTTATTTCACGGTTACTGTCATTACCTTCCATGCCAGGGAGTGGACCCTCGTCGCGGAGAACACATTTGCACGTGTTGCTGTCCCATAACATGTCAATAGGACAGTGATTCTTGGAATGGGAACAGCTAGGAAAAGAAAAGATTGAAAAGATTTCAAGGATAAACATACCTTTGGAACATTTCTTTTGATGCTGAATACATTTCTGAGTGGAGAATAAGATTTTCAGGAAGCTTAATTCCAGTTTGTGAACTACCTGTTATTAGTGACTCTGTAATACTTGATTTAGAAACCTTTGGAAATGAAACCGTCATTCTGGAAAGTTATAATCTTTGAAAGAGGACTAGGGTTAAGGTTATCCCATAGAGCTCATTTATCAAAAGTCACTATCGTTCTAACATGGAACCTAAGTTTTATTTTTTCTAAACTTTTAAAATTTGTTAAAAGGAGCAGGCAGGAAGAGAAAAGACGAAGAAGCACTTTATTTATTTTATTTAGTTATTTATCTTGGCTGTTTCCCTCTGACCCTGGGCCAGGAACCGGGATCCCTGGGATATGGACTACGCTCAGAGGGAGATGGTGGACTTAACCACTAAGCCACACCTTATCTTTTTTTTTTTTTTTAATGGAGATAAGACCACTGATAGCAGGAGTATCTTGAGGATAAACGTTCCTTTTTTACGGGAGGTTTTTTTTTTTTTTTTAATTGCTCAGGAGAGTGGAGGTGTCGTCTTAGCTGAATGTTAACTAGCACCAGCTCAGCCCTTTCCTTGCCACTCATGGGTGTTTCTTGCTTTGCTTTTGTGAAATCTAAGCATCCCACTTAGGTGCTTTGTTTCCATTTTTATTTGCAATTTGTCCTTCTTTTGTCTATCTTAAATTCTTTTCCTTTTAAATCAATGATTCTTACCTCTCTTTGTACAACCCTTCAGGGCACCACAATTTGTCCCATAAAGAATCCCAAAATACTCCCATGAAAATGTCAAAATCAAACTTAAGTCCTTTCAATTTAAGATAAAGATTTCCCATTTTGTAAACTTAACAGGAAGGGTAGAAAATTGCCCAACTCAAGATCCAGAGAGTTCTGTCACTCCCCAATGACCGAGGAATCCTTGTTTCTTTACTTCTAATTTGGAAACTTAAAAATATAAACAGCCTGCAAGGCGTTTTATTTAATACTTGCTCTGGAATGAGGACACATGCCAAGTTTGAGGCCACAGTAGAGTTTTACAACTGCTTTTGACTATGTGTATTAAGAAGAAAGGCGTCTACAATGAGACATGCTGAATTCATCGCCACTGAGCTTTCTGATGCCAGGGCAATATTTATCTACCACCCAATAAAAAGGGAATTTGCCAGACAGTTATTACCAGGAGGTCTGGGTTAAAAGCTAAAAGGCGAAAAACTTGAAGAGAAAGTAATGACTTTGTAAGTGACAAAGTATTGTCCCCACACAGCTAGGGTAAGAACAAGCGTAACCAAGTACAAGGAATGCTTACAGATCTTCTTCTGGAATCTGGATGGATCTTCTGATAATCGAGTATGGATGACGGGGTGCAGTCGACAAGCACTTACAGCCGGTGTGGTTTGCAACTTTGACAGGTACTAACTCCGGTACTGATGTCAAAGGCACTGATATCTCAAAGAGCTAGAGTAGAGACAGAACCATGAGACATAAATATTCTCAAAACAGTAATCAATTCTATAGTCTACATTTTCACCTTTTTCCTTCGCAAAGTTGTCCAGGAACAAGAGAACTAAAAAGGAGAAGAACTGGCGTGATGGAAAGAATGTTGGGCCGGGAGTCAGGAGACTAGGGGCTTATCCAAATTTATGAAGTTTTAAACTATGACCAAATCGCATAACTTTCGGTGCCACTGAGTCCTTTGTACAACGGTGCTGTTGGTCCCTGCTTAAATATATGTGTAAATTGTAAGGATCAAATGAAATTATAACTGTAAAGTTTTTTTGAGACCATGGTGAATAGATTCTTCTTCACAACTATTAACCTGTTCCATGCCATCTCCAATGAAGAAATAGAACTTTGTGTTTCTTGGCTTTGGATTTGGCCACATGACTTGCTTTGGCCACTAGGCTGTTAGCAGATATGATGTAAGTACAACTTGAACTGCGCTGCTTTGTGCGGCTGTGTTCTCATGTACCTGCTGTAGCCCCAAGAAGAACGTGATCTGGAAGCCTTGCTGGTCCAAGGGATGAGACACATAGAGACTCAGGTCTCCTACTGCTTTGCGTCCAATCCAACTGAGCCCAGTTTAAACTAACTAAACCTCAGATACATGAGTGAGAATAAGTCATTGTTGTTTGAAGTCACTAACTTTTAGGATGTGTATTATGCAGCATCACATAGCAAGACCTGACTGATATGGGATCATCATGCCCAAATAGTTAATTACAGGTAACACAAATATAATTCTTTCTATGTTTCTTTAGGTCTGGCCCTGTTGTGAGCATGTTTATTCATTTACTCCTTCTGACAACATGATAGAACAAGTTTTTTTGTCCTCTCCCACCCCCACAGGTGAAGAAACAGAAGTGCAGAGAAGTTATATAACTTGCCTAAGGCCCGATAACTATTGATTGGAAAAGTGGGTATTTGAATTCAAGCAATCTATTGTAGAGCTGGAGGTGATACTTGTAAGGATATGCCTTCTTCCTTTTTGGAATAAAAGTGTTGTGAATGCTGGAGGTGATACTTGTAAGGATATGCCTCCTTCCTTTTTGGAATAAAAGTGTTGTGAATGGAAGAAGCAAGTGAGGATGACAAGTAGAACTCAGAGAAATGTCAGTTGCTGTGTCCTAGAAGAGTTTTATGATAAACGGATGAATCTGAACTTGATCTTAATGTGCTCTCCATTCGGTCACCATTCCATGCAGTCCTCAAGTATTCATTTGTTTACTTTGTTTCTAAGAGGTATTTCATCAAATAGTCCATAACTTTGGGATGACAGGTAGATTTTTTTTAACACCACTATTAAAATGTTCAAAAATTTGGAACGAAAACCTGCTGTCCACTTACACTTTAAGTACAATCTTTAAATTCATCATTTGTTGAGTACAACCCATCAAGTATAAATTACTCGACTATCTGATAAGTAGAAACAATCCATTAAAGCTGTGTTTATTCTGACCCTTCAATATGTAATGGTGCTTCCATGAGTCTCGAAGTAAGAGTGTTTTCAGAGTGTTTACTTTGCATAAACTTCATCTTCTTGCGAAATTTTCCAGCTGTGCTCTAGGGAATAACATGGTCCTGAACTAAAGCAACTTACATTATGCAAGCCTTGTTTCTCGTAACACTTGCTGCTTAGCCAAATTTATGTTATTCCCACCACCACCATCATTAAATAGTAGAGGTCAGAAATTTCACATGTTCCAAGTTCCCTTAAACGGAAGTAGAAAAAGAAACTCGAGTTTAAAGAATATTTTAGGGGGTAAGGGGAGCAAAATTAAGGATGAGTTAACCTATTACCAAACAAATCAGCATTCTGTTATTTTCATCCATGAAGATCATTTGCTAACATGGACGCAGGTATCCTTTTTTTGTACCGCCTCTTCTGACGGTCTGGACGGGGCTAGACTGTGTAGGCCAATGTGACAATGAAGGGAACATATCAACGTGCAGGAGGAATTTGCACCACAGAATCAAAAGGAATGTGGTTTGACTTACAGCCTTTTGTTTCCCGAAGTTTGTTATTTTTGCTCTCCTGTACAACATTCATTACATTTCACAACAATATGGCAGCAAAAAAACGGAACAGTGCATCTGCACAGCAAAAGGGATTTTCTGAGAAGGGCAGGGAAGAGCTCTTTCTCGCATGGGGCTGCAGGATTATTTTCAAGGCTCTTGTGCTGGGTGCCCTTCCTTTGGCCCTGCAGAAACTACCCCCTTTCCTTCCGTCCCCACTGGCTGTGCCCCGGGACGCTGGCCTCCACGGAAGCAACTATTGGTTCTGTCGGCCCCCCACCGTCACCTCACTCTGCCAGGCTAGGGGACTGGCACTGCTGCCGCTGGGCCAGCCAGTGGGCAGCCCTCTTCTCCACTTTGGGTTCCTGTGACAGCTCCTCTCCTTGCCTCTCCAGTCTAGGAGGGAGGACAGCTCCCCATTTCTGCTGCCCCCCACCCGGCCCATCCCCTCCATTAAACTCTTCTCAGCTACTCCAGGTGAACACCACCGAACCTAACAAATACTTGAGACACTGCAATGTCTTCATTCCTTTTAACGTCTATTCTAGAAACTTCCATAGGATTCTCTGATTCTTGACATGATGGCGTCAGAGAGCCAGTAATACCTAAGAGTCTGGGGTCCCCTAGGCCTGGATTGAATTTCTGCTCTGCCCTAAGTTACCCTTCTGAGCCTCAGTTTCCTCACCCCTCAAGGAGGATAAGAAGAGACCCCTTCAACTTAGCTCAGGAATGATGTAAGAGAGCACACACAAAGCGTTTGCCACAGTGCTTGGCAACAAGCTTACTTGGATTGTCAACCTCTGGTGACCAGGGCTTTGGGGAGGGCCCGCTTGCCGGTGTCCTCGTACCTGCTTGGAAACGTAGGAGGTGCTGGTGTTCATGCAGACCAGGCTCTCCTCATTGCAGCATCCGCCACACCGGAACACGCTCACACAGGGCGGCTTGAAGAATGTGTTGGTGCTCCGTCCCAGCTCGCTGGCCACCTCCACGCATGTCTCTCTGGGGCTGCACTGAGTCCTTTGCCATTCCTCATCTATAACTGCAGAGAGGCCACCGTGGGGACCGGTGATGACGGGGCCCTGCCAGGCCTTCGTGCACCAGAGTTATGCTCGTCACACTCAGTTTCACATTCGCAATGCTTATTTACATTTTCCCCATTTTTTAAAATATATATTGAAGTAACTTTGATTGACATAATAATAGAAGCCCACAGGCACAGGCTCACCATTCATGCACTATAGATCAGCACACCCTGCCCCCCACCAAATTACCAAAGTCCTCCCCGCCTGTCCAGGGGACCCAGCCCCACCTCCTCCCACCCTTCACCCCGTCCCCGCTGGTGACCTCTGCTCTGTGGTCAGAGTCCAAAGGATGGTTTTGTTTAATCTGTTCCTTTGCTGTGTGTCTTTATCGTCCACCTATGAGTGAGATCATCTGGTGTTTGTCTTTCTCCTTCTGACAGATCTCCCTGAGCAATGTTCCCTGTGCTTGTTTGTTTTACTGAGTGGCTATTTTTGTCAGTCCTTTAATGCAAAATATCTTTTCAGAAAAACAGAAACGCCAAACTGTGCTCCTTGCCATTAAAGTCTACCTTTGTAGAACAGTATGGCTTCATTTTCTGTTGGTAAAGAACATGGTTTCCTGTGCTCGTCCACAAGATTGCACTGGGGACATCCGCAGAAAATGGCTGACAAGGAAGTAAATGGCAGCATGTATATAAATAATGTGTTACTGATGAAGCGATTTATAGGACACAGCTGGATGGCATTCCTTCTCCTTGAAACCAGCTGTGGGGAGCTTTCCACCATCGAGAACTTTCGGTTGGTCACTAAACTAACAAGACCGGGATTCAAACCTGGCAAACACATGAATGGAAATTGAAGTGGAACTAATCTTTCCTCAAGTGAGAGTCTTCCCATTTGCAGGTGCTCAAGACTCATGTTTATAGAAAATGATGACATATGTAACAGTCTGGCCAGGCTAGCTAATCTGAGGGAAAGCAAAAAAGAGACCAGCTTCTGGGAAGAAAAAGATTCCTTCTATTCTGGCAAAACAGTACTTGTTTTTCTCTCACCCTTTATGTTTTTAATTCAGCTAACACTTTGATACTGGATTCTGTATAGCCTCTCTGCAGATTTTTTTGGGGGAAATGATTCAATTTTATGATAAAAGACCACTTTCAGCTTGCCATGGAATTGTAGAGTTTGACTGTATGTTGGGTTGGTGGTGAAATTCTCTTGTGGTAGGCAATTTCGAAACCAACCCCCAGTGCTAATGTTGTACATCAGTTATACCTCATGAATAAAAAAGATACATGAATCCTGAAGGACATCCACCTCGGGGTGGTCACACTCTTGTGGTATCCCCTCTGTGTGTGACCTGGAACTAGTGACTCGCCTTTTTTTTTTTTTTTTTGAGAATATAGTCAAAGGGAGGGAATGTCACTTCCATGATTAGGTCACAACACTGACTGCCCACAGTCTGTGTCTCTCTCTTGCTGGCACTCTCACTCTTTCTCTTGCCTTCTTGGCTTGTGGGCTTCAACGAAGCGACCTGCCATAGTGGGAAGGTTCACATGACAAGGAATGGAGAGTGGCATTTAGCCAGAAGCCTGTGAGGAACTGAGTCCTGCCAACAACCACGGAGTGAACTTGGAAGGACATCCTGCCCCACTTGAACCATAATTTGCTATCAACATCTTGACTGCAGCCTCTGGAGAGACCCTGAAGGAGGGACACCCATGTGGACTACGTCTGTGTTTCTAGCCCATAGAAACTGAGATAAAGAATGTTTTAAGCATTTAAGTTTTGGAGTAGTCTGACTATGTATCAACAGATAAACTCTTCTCCCTTTTTGACCCCATTTTCAAAAATCTGTGTTGGTCTCTCCCCAGATCATTCTGAATTCACATTTGTGCGAATACTTCCCCACTAGGAGGTGTAAAGAGATCTTCTGCTTGAAATACACAGATATATATTGTTGGAGATCTGCCTCATATTATTTCCTTAAAATATTTTCCATTTCCTTTTCCTCCCACTTAATCTCAATTATCCTCATGTGTTCCTTCGTCAATCATGGAAAACAATATACAGGATGGTTGGCCCACTAAGTAACACTGCACATACTACACAGTTTGCCTAAACTTTGTTTTCTTTTCACAATAAAATATTCTATTCTCAGAAACCTTTTACAAGCTATGATTATGAATATTTATAGAAAGACCCTGAAGGCTGTAAACAGGAGTTAAATTATAATTACAGGTATTATTTCATTCCCTATTATTAATCATGAATCCTTGAAAAAACAAGTAACCAATTTATGAAAATATTCCTTGTTTAAAAGTCTTCTTAAATGTGGCTTGTCATTTGTTTATATAAAATTCAGTTTGTAAGTTGGAACGTAAGATTTTAATCACATTTGTGTGGGACTATGACTAATGTCGCTGGGGCTACTGTTCTTTACTACTGCTCAGCAGGGCTGCTCTGTCTCAAGGGTCACCCTGAGTTGGTAACAGAATACAGTTGGTGTGACACATCAATGTAATTCTTTATTGCTTCTAACTTTGTGTACAACCTGAGGCGATCCTCCATGCAGTAGGAGAGATTTCAGAATTGGTATAGTCCATCCTGTTTTTGTTTTTAAAAGGGATTTTATGGGTTCCTCTTTAAAAATATCAGTGTCATTTTTAAATATCGTCAAGTTTTCAAAAAATAAAGATGGATCTACAGTTGGCTGCAGCAATCCCACTCCTGGGCATAGACCCAGAGAACGCAAAGTCTCTAATCAGAAAAAATATCTGCAGCCCTATGTTGACAGCAGCACATTCACAACAGCCAAGACCTGGAAGCAACCTAAATGCCCGTCCTCAGATGACTGGACAGAGAAGGTGTGGTCCAGATATACGACAGAATGCTATGGAGTTGTCAGAAAGATGAAATTGTGCCTTTTGCAGCAATCTGGATGGAACCGGAGGTGATCACGCCCAGTAAAATAAGCCGGAAATAAAAAGAGGAATACAGTATGTATGGTTTCATGCATACTTGCAATGTAAATAAAACAAGCGAACAGAGAAATCACAACAAAACTCACAGGATGCAGACTGTGGGGGTGGGAGAGAGGAGGGGAAAAGGAAGGAGGGAGTTACCAGTGCGGTGGTGGTGAGGGCACCGGGACCCTGGTGGTGGGTGGGTTGAAATGCACACAGACGGGCGTAATTCAATATCCTAAAAAAGCATATAGTGATGTAAAGCAACACAAAGCAAAATCATTTTGGCGTTATGTAATGCTTGTCACCTGCACCTTTACAGGATATCTCCAGGCTTATTTGAGGCCTTTGGAGGTAACTGGTTGAGGCCTTGGCAATCTGGGTGAAGCGTGACCCCTTTGCTTTCAGGAAGTCCGTGCTAATTCGCCACAGAGAAAAACTAGGGCTTCTAATAGCTGCTAAAGTGGGTTCTAGGCCATAGTGCAAACATCTCCACTAACCTAGAAGCACAGTCATCCACGTGAACACTAAGGATTGGGTTTACTTAGAATAAGCTGGGTTTTTGCATGTCTGAGTTACGTATATTTCTGTATTTTAAAACATTCTGTATTTCTCTGTGGAGTAGTGTGGAAAACCAGGACTGTCCATGGATAACAAAGCTATGAAATCCAAGACCCTCTCTTCTTCCCCTGGAAAGGAACCTGCACTCCTCAGGTTTTCAGGAGAAGTGGGTGCTGCTGTCACTGATAAAGAGTCACCCTGGCGCATGTGCACACACACACGGGCACCGACAGACACGCGCAGACACACTGACACAGACACACACGCAGACACACAGAGGCAGTGACGCACAGACACAAAGACAGACACACACGCACAGACACACTGACAGACGTGCACACAGACACACACACAGACGCACAGTGACACACTGACAGACACACAGCTACCTTTCAGTGTGTCGATGTCGTAGAAAGTCGCGGCGAATCGGGTGGCGCGGTGCGAGGCGGAGCGGGCGTCCATGCTGCCGTCACTCTTGAGCTTGAGGCGGCACCTCCACAGCTTCCAGTCCTCGAAACGCGTGATCCGGAGCAGCTCCTCCAAGCCCGAAGCGGCCCTGACCTGCTGCGCAGACCGTTCTAGCATTGCCTGAGATGCTCGCTTCAGAAAACCAAACAAGACAAAAATCCAAAATACTCGTTTCAAAGCCAGTTAGTCACGTTCTGGTGTGAATTGCTGCCCTTCATTGCGGACACCCGGGAGGCGGGCTGAGGAGGAGTTACAGGATGGACTCGACTTGCACCTGGGACAACGGATGTCTTCTAGATTTGTCGTTCAGACTGTGCACTTACGATTACGTCAAAGGAATTACCTCTCGTAGGTTCACAGCCCATTGCGAGCAACAATGCAGTGAGTCGCGCGGTGGACTTCCCAATTACAGGCCCACGCCCTAAGCCCCAGAAGAACCTGGGAAGCTGACTTTCTTTGGGCAAAGGACCTTTGCGGATGTCATGAAGTTAAGGATCTTGAGATGAGATCATCTTGGATTATCGAGCGGGACCCTAAATACAAAGACAAGGGTCCTTCTAAGAGAGAGAAAAGGGGGAGATGCCCACGGAGAAGGCTTTGTGAAGACACAGGCAGAGATTAAATGCAGCACCAGGAGCTGGAAGAGGTTGAGATGGAAACTCTTCAAGAGCCTTTGTTGGAGAGCAGCCCTGATGCGGAACGCTGGCCTCCAGGACAGTGAGCACACACATTTCTGTTGTTTGAGGTGACTACGTCCTGCGCTAATGCGTTGTAACAGCCACACAGTACTCATACAGATTTGTAACATACTACTTTTGTGACAGGGGCCAGAGACAATGGTTTCTTCTCTGTGATTTTTCTGGAGAAACTGATCCATAAAGGCCTGGGGACCTACAGTGTTCCCTCCCCCACCAAGAAATTTTTTGAGATCCTGATAACCGGAGTTTTCTGACTTTGACTTTTAAACATCGGAGCCCTTTTCTTTTTAAACCTATTTACTATTTCAAAGACATGGGTTGGTTTTTTGTTGTTTTTTTTTTTTTCTGATAACATCCACGTCTAGAGTGTAGGTGAAAAATTGGCTTTTCCCACAAACTGTATTGGCTGATACAAGGCACTTAGTGTGATAAAGAAAGACTCGGCAATAAAAGATTTTCAGTATATGGCCAATTTGTGCAAAATTAGGGGGCCGGGTTATGTAAATAATGAGACATGAGCTGACTAGATAAAGATGAGGTGACATACTCAATGGAATTCTACTCAGCTATTAAAAAAAGATGAAATCTTGCCTTTTTAAATAACTTGGATGAAACTGGAGGAGATTATGCTAAGGGAAAATGTCAGAAAAACCTTGCCTGGTTTCACTCATATGGGGAATATAAAGAAACAAATGAAGAAATTAACAACACACAACAAAACTCTCAGGATGTAAGGCTGGTGTTAGGGTTGGGAAGGAACCTGTGGTTGAAAGAGTAAAAAGGCAGAGGAGACAGGCACTAGAACTGGTGGTGCGGTGCTAGGATTCGAATCTAGTCTCCTGAAATTTACATATGATTGTAAATGAATGAAACAGTAATAAGAAAGGAAAACAATGATACATGAATATAATGAGAAGCTATGCAGTCATCGAGACCAATAAGACAGGGGTGTATTGTGACAGAATGAAAAGAGTTCCTTCTGGAAGGTGCCAGAGAAATGATAAAGCCATCTGCCTGTGGCTAAGCACCCAGACTTTCCCCTGCTGAGCCTGTGGTGACTGGGTTTTGATTTTCCTGGGCAGCGTGGATATGAGGGCTGAGGGGAGTTTTAGAGCCTGGTGAGGGAGGAGACGAGGACTGTGTGTCCTGCTATAGGGACAAGAATGGTGAGGAAACCAGACATGAGCAAATGGGACTTCTGGGAAGCTTTACATTGGGTGGTGTGATGTACGTTCAACTGTCACTCAGAAATCTCTGTTAAAATCAGTACCATTCCTCGATGTTTGGGGAATAGGATTTTTTAAAGATCTGATGATGGATACCGAGTTGTTCCACCTCAACAGAAAACTGACAATAGTGCTTCCGCATGAAAAGAATGAAACCGATCAAAGAGCTTTTTGAAAGTTCTAAAAATAAACGATATTGAAAGGATTTTTATTTGCTGAGGTCATTTTCATTCAATCTCATCCACGAGAACAGGCTGGCATATGGCTTCATAGATCCTAGAGGTTTCAGCTCAATCTCAGAAATAGGGATAAACAATCCAACCACAAAAACTCAGGAGAAAAGAACAAAATCTCTAAATTGAATTAGAGCCACTGAATGAACTTGCCTCGTCATAAAAATGCAGTGTTTACTCAAGTACTCAGTTATGTAAGCATACGTTAAGTCTCATGATGTAAAATCTACTGTGAAATAACTCAGAAATTGCAGGCAGTCATTACGTTGTTATAGGCAGAAACCTGGGCACTAAGTCAACAAATTCATCAGAATCATATATTAATAAGGATCAAGACTGGCTGCTTCTTTCCAACAGGCTTTCTCCGCTGGTTGATTCTTGTATAAATAACTTTGTTATCTGCTTGGACAAGACAAAAATGAAAATTAAAAAGTGTAAATATAGTCCCCAATACATATTCAAGTAGTTTGAACTACCAGACCTTTGCCAAAGACGTTATTCATAATTTCTCCTGAATTTTTAATGAAAGTACTCATCAAAACTAAAAGAATTAGACAGCAGTCAGCAAGAGGAAGGAAGCGAAGCAGGGTTACAGATATCTGCTCTTTATTACGCCAGCATTTACTTATTTGGTAATTAATCCACGACTGTTAGCAATTTCACTCCTAAATAACAAGTCATTCTCTGATATCTTGGTTACTAGCCAGTTCTTAAATTGCGCGACTTAAAGTCTCTGTAATAACATTTTACCATTACTTGAATGCACACTGCTTTCTGCGGTAGCCATTTTTCCTTTTGTTAATTTCCAAATTCACTTGCATTCTCCCTTGAGAGAGCATAAGCATCTCTATAGCTCCAGCCGAGGCAGTAATCTAGGCCAAGTGTGACTAGGATAGAAGGGAAGGTGTCTGGGAAGGTACAGTGGTTGGGTTTGTAAGAGATTTGGAAGTGCCCACTTTTAGGGGAAAGCAAACTCCTACTGATTTGAACTCCTATTTTTTGTCCATTCTACCCTCCCCAAATATCAAGTCATACATTCAAAGACTGAACAAAGGCATGCTTTGGGGATATGAAGGAATCCTACCAAAGAA
Organism: Solenodon paradoxus; assembly: GCA_004363575.1. NCBI lineage: Eukaryota > Metazoa > Chordata > Mammalia > Eulipotyphla > Solenodontidae > Solenodon > Solenodon paradoxus. The sequence goes on along the minus strand of RJWH01004805.1, from coordinate 40,815 downwards.
AACAGCAGAGGGTCCATTTTGATTGGGCACAGAGCATGTTTAAGATTGGGGTTACTCGATGTGCCCTGGTGGAGCAGTTTTGTGGTCAACTGCCTGCCTCTGGCCGAAGTACAGGCCACGTACATACCAAGGACCCCAGTTCATGTCCTGGGCAACAGAGAACAACCAAGATATACAACTAAATACAACTAAACAAAGTGGTGCTTCCTCCTCAACTCCTGCCTGCACCTTTCCTTTAAAAGTAAAAAAAGATTGGGGTGACTGACAAATAAGACTAGGAGAAGTCAATGCAATGTGGAAGCACTTCACACCCATTAGGATGACAATATCAAGAGTTACTAGGGATCTGGGGCAATGGGGGCCCTCCTGTATTGCCGGTGGGATTGTAAAATGGTGCTGTCGCTTTGGAAAAAGAGTTCAGCGGTGCTTCGAAAAGTTGCACATACATTTAACTTTATTAAATTCTCAACCCAATCGTCTCCTAGGTATTACCCAAGAGACAGAAAGTAAATTATTGGCTGCTGAGGGCTGGGAATGGAGATAGGGATTCACTGTAAAAAGACACAAGGGATTTTATATGGATGATGGCTACACAGCACAGTAAAATTACTAAAAATCATTGCAGGTGAGTGGGGAAATTTTATAGTATATAAGTTATGTATTGACATAGTTGTTTAAAATAAAGAGGGAAGACTCGAAGCTTGAAGGCCAGGCTCCCTGTCTCCAATTCAGGAGGTAATGGAGAACATTGGAGAGTTGAATATTATTGGACATCTATTTCACTGATTTGCTCTTTTGTTCATTTCGTCTTCCTTTGGCCTAAGCCCATACTGTTCCTCTGCTTGGAATGGCACTCTGTCTGGCTAAACCTCTGTCAACTAGGGGCTCCCTTCTTAGGAAAAATCTCTCCTATAACCCCAACCCTGCTTAGATCTCGTTATGTCACACGGATTCCTATCTCCTTCCCAGCACTGACCACCAGTAACACTAATGACTCGTGTCATTACTTGTTTAATGCTCATCTTCCTCACTAGGTTGTAAGAGCCACTGAAACAGTCATGAGATGTCTTCGCTGCATAGCAATGGTAAGAATGAAGTATTTAAAAAATGTATGAAGAAAGAAATCAATTCATCAAGAGCCACAGACAATTGAATCCTGAGATTACTCATTTATTCCAATTAACTTATCTTCTCCAGATACCCCGTCCCAGATCCAAATCAAATGGTATTTCTTCCATTAAGTGTTGAAGATATCCCTAACTTAAACTATATTGGTTATGAACACAATGCATGGCCCTTAATACACTGAGGTCTCCTTGAGGGCAGAACACACGTCTACTTCATCTTTTCACATAATAACCCCCTAATATTTATCTGATGTAGGCTTTTATGAGTAACAAATACATACATGCCTCTGACAAATGGCAGTGGGGCCCAGGTTTGTGTGGTCTATTGACCCTTATATGAAGTAGTGCTTCCTCAGACATAATGTGTATACTAAGTAGCTAGAGATCTTGTAAAAATGGAAAATCTGATGCCCTAGGTTTGGGTGAGACTTAGGACTTTGCTTTTCTAACAAGCTCCTAGGTGCTGGTGATGCTGTCGATTGGCACCCTTTGAGAAGGGTTTGAAGCACAGGTGCTCACCTTAGTTTAACCTTGAATTGACCTGGATAAAAGCTTCAAAGAAATACTAATGCTTGGCTCTCATCCTCAAAGATGCTCATTTTAGGGATGTGGGCTATGGCTTTGTCATCGGGATTTTTATAAGTTTCCAGAGTATTTGCTAGTCTTAGGAGAAGCTGGGTGAGAGATATACAGGCCTTCTCTCTACTAGTCTTGTAGATTTCCTATAAATCTAACATTATTTCAAAATAACATGTTTATTTAAACAAATCTTTTCAAGTCCATTCAGTAGTGGTAGAATAAATGGTAGATGCACATCAAGAAGATATCATGAACCTTGACGATATCATGGGAAATGAAATTAAGTCAGAGACAAAAATTCCATTCATAGGTGGTCCCTGGTACAGAGTCAGAGAGACAGAAAGTCGAGTGGTGGTTGCCAGGGGCTGGAAGGAATGGGGAATAAATGCAGAATGGATACTGAGTTTCAGTTTTGCAAGATGAAGGTAGTTCTAGAGATGGATGGTGGTGACGGTCCCAAAACAACAATTATATTTAATGTTACTGAACTGTACACTTTAAAATGTTTCAGATGGTAAAAAAATAGTAAAAATCTTCTAGATCAATTTTAATGAGAACCACTAATTTGGGGGGTGATGCATGCTGGTTGAAGTTCAAAGACCTCTCAATCACTGTGCTATGTCCAAGTGCACTCAGCAGGGAAAAAGTAAATGGTAGATGCATGTAGAGAACTGGTCTTGCCCTTTCAACCCCTGTGAGTTCTACCTAGGATTCAAAATATTTATTTTCAGAGTGCTTTCCTAACTCAAGTGACTTGATTCATTGATTGTTGACCGGTTCCCCCAACTGTGTGACTTTTTTTCAAGATTGAAGACCAACTATATGGCTTTCCAGGCTTTGCAGCATGAACAGGTCAGCTGCCTTCTGTGAGACCATTCTAAATGACAGGATTAATTGCTGCTCAAACTCCCGAGGAGTCAAAACAACCCATTTCTCAAAACAGAATGAAAAATAATAGGTGCTGCTCTAACCTATGGTCATTCAACAGGGGAATGTAAATTATAATCCTTTCATTCATGGGGAAATGCACAATACTGGGAAGAAAATATAAATGAGAACAAAAAAGTGGGCTCAGAGGAGCATAGCATAGGTGTACAGGGCTGTGTTCAGATCCTGGCTGAGCTGTTGACCTTCACCAAAGATTTTCTAAGTGGGGATCCCAACTACTTTCCTCCAAGAATTGCAAGAAGCAGCGCCCTCTGGTGGTATAGGGATTGGGCACAGTCCACTTAAATCCCAAGGTTTGCATCCCAGGGCCGCCAGGGAACAACCAAGATGAGCAACTAAATAAATAATAACAAGAAAAAGTTGAGAAACCATAATGACAACTAGAAGAAGGCTCCTGGAAAAGAAGACCAGCCCCGCAAAACTGCTCACTGGCCCTCTTGAGAATTGTGCGTCTAAGACTATGCTTCCAAGAATTTTTAAAATGGCTGATGTGGGTGCGCCCAGGTGGTCTAGTGGTTAGTACGCATGGGAGCAGTCCCACATACATTCCAAGGTCCTGGCTTCAAGACGGGGATGGGGGGACAACCAATGTGAACAGCAAAATAAAAATACAGTGCTTCTTCCTCATCTCTCCTTCTGCCTGCCTGCCTACTTGCCTTCACTCCTGCCTGCACCTTCCGTTTAAAAAATGGCTGATGTTCTCTGAATACTAGTTTTTGTGTGGGCATATGTTTCTTCCACTCCTCTTGGGTAGATTCTTAGGAGTAGAATTGTTGATTCTTAGAGCATTTGTGTCTCATTAAAAAAACTGTTTTTCAAAATGATTGTAGAGGATGGGGGTGTGCAAATGGGGTAAATGAGATTTATTGTATAGTGAAGGGAAAAATGAAATAGTGGTGATCTTATGATTTTGTATATAGATGTCATATTTACTATGATGTATACCTCAAATTTAATGTTATAATGCAACATTCCTTCAATAAAATTAAGTTTAAAAAAGAAAGTGTAACATTTTACAGAGTATGAGAATTCCAGTTAATCCTCATTCTCACTGACATTTGAAATGGTCAGGTTTTTAAAAATTTTTAACTATCATAATTTTGTGTTTCTCTGACAATGAAGCTGAGCACATTTTCATGTTTTTGAACATCTTTATATCTGCTTTAGTGAAATATCTATTCAAGTCTTTTGCCGATTTTTAATTAGGTTTTCTTACCAAGTTGTAAAATGATATAGATAAAGGCTACCTACTATGGATCATCAGATAAAACATTTGCAGCTATTTCCCCCAGTCTGTGGTTTGTCAAATCGATTTTTCAAAACTCCTAAAGTACAGAAGCTTTCGTTTTAACGAAGTCCAAATGTATGACTCATGCTCTTGGCATCATGTCAAGGAACTCTTGGCCTAACCAAAATCACAAAGATTTTCTCTTATGCTTTCCTCTGAAAGTTTGAGAACTTTTCGGTCTCGTCCATTTCAAGTTAATCTATGTGTCTGGTGTCAGGTCAGGGCGTAAGCTCACTGTTTTCTCAGGGATAGTCAGCTGTCCCAACATCATCTGCTGAAGCTGTTATCCTGTGCTCCCACTGAAGTATCTCTGAGTCTTCGCTACAACCTACTGGCCATAAATATAAGGATTTTTTTTTTTTAATGACTGGTTATTTTCTTTGTCAAACTGTGGTAACACTATTTCTTCCGGAATTAGGTGATAAGGAGGTGGGGGGACTAAAATGGACATATTCAGAATATCCAGCTTTCGGGTGAGCTACAGAGGGAAAACGTTTCCCTTGGGTGTCCCGAGATTTGCTCAGGGATTGACAAGTGCTGCCGAGGCAACAGCTCTCGCGACTCTGCCCTGTAGTGCAGGCAGTGAGCAAGTTCCCTTTGCAGTTTGGGGGCGGGGGGCATCGGACGGCAAGACAAAGTGTTCTGTGTTCCCTGCACCTCTCAGCAACTTCCTGTGTCGCTGGAAGAGCAGTTTGCATTTCATCTTTAACTTGGTGTTTGAGGCTCAGCCCAAACCACATTTTTCCTGGTTCCGGGTCCAAGTTACACTGTCCCGATCCCTGTGGTCCCTCCACAAACACTGTTCCCCATGTCTGTCCCGCCTCCCACTGCCCCACTGTCACGGAGCCCGTGTCTTCACTCTCCCGGCCCCGTCCGCCCCCAGCTCCCAAGTGGGGTTCACGTTGCGGAAAAACTGGTCTGACGTTGCAAAGCACTGTGGTTTGGACAGACCGCGCCTCGGAGACGGGAGGGCATGGAACGCAATGGCTCCAAACTGGCTGTGAATGACGTAGCACTCTGCAAAGGTGCTGGCAGTTTCCCATAAAGTCAAACAATGAGACAACAGTCCCACCCCCGGAATGCACCGTTGATAAACGAGCACGTTTTCACACGAAAACCTTCACACGCACCTTTTCTAGCTTCCTTTTACAGCCCCAAACCTGGAAGCTCCCCAGACACCATTCGGCAGGTTAGTGGGCAGCGAACTGCTCCGTGTCATCGGGGCTCTGGGGGCAAAGGAAGTCACTCTGAAGAGGTGACATGGCGTTGTGTTTCCTCTACGACCTTCTCAAAAACCCCACTCCACAGGAACAATTCGGAGGGGACAGCACAGGACAGGGCGGGGAAACGCATTCGCTGGTCACTGCTGCTGTGGCCCTGTCTGTGGACACTCCGAGGGCGCCAGCTGGGACCCGGCCTGCTTGTCTGAAACCCAGGAAGCAGCCATTGCAGGCCTCAAGCTTCCTGCCTCTCTGTATGAACTCACGGTGTTTCAATACATTTACACCAGGAGAGGAGCTACGGCTGCTGGGAAAGGGTGTGTGGCCGTGCAGGCGAGTGTGCAGGTGGGTGTCAAAAACGTTATGGTCATCAGGTTATTATTAAAAACACATTAACTGCCTCCCCACCTGACACCACCAAGGCAGGACTGTATTTCTCATTGCCGCGGATGTCGGGCCATGTGACCAGCTTTGACCAATGGGATGTCACAAGCCATGAGCGGGCAGAGACTTGAAATGTACATGTGATTACCCAGGTCTCCTTTGTTTCCGCCATTACTCTAAGCACCCGCCCCCTGGCGGCCCACGCTCCGAGGAGGGTGAGAGTCCTGTGGGACAGACCATCCTTGAACCCACAGCAACAAAAGTGAGAATAGATTATTGATGTTTTAAGCCACTGAGATGTGAATGTTTTGTTATGCAGCATTATCGTGGCAAAAGTTAACTGAAAAAGCCCAATTTCAGTGTAAATGTAAGAGGATCCAAAGGCAGGGCGAAGGATCTTTATGCAAAACCCCTCGGCAGCCTGGGGTGCAGTGATTCCAGTATGCCCACATCTCTTAGGAAGATACAGTGGTCCCGGAACGCCCTGGTGGAGTAGCGGTAAAGCCAGCCCCTTCGGCGTAGCAGTCCACGTACATCCCAAGGACCTGGGTTCGTGTCCAGGGTCGGGGAAACAACCAAGATGAACAACTAAATAAAAGTAAGTGAGGTGCTTGTTCCTCCTTTCTTTTCCTGCCTGCCTGCCTGCCTGCCTCTGCTCGCCTTCATTCCCGCCTGCTCCTTTCCTTAAAAAACATACAGTGGTCCCCTGTCAGGAGCCGCTCTCCTCCTCTTCCTGGCAACTACCCTCTGTGTGGTCGGAGATGCCCAATGCCCTCCAGTCTCTGCTGTGACAGTCATTATGAACCGGGCACACGACTGCAAAGGCTGCTTGGATGTTTTCATCTCGCTCCATTCTTCTGGGGGAGTCTCTTACTTAGGAGGAACTCAGGATATTCATTCCATCAAAATGACATCCTTCCATAAGGAAACTGTGGTCTATATACTCAAAGGGATTCTATGCGACAGAAAAAAGGTAAAATCATCCCCTTTGCAACACCCTGGTTGGAAATGGAGTGGATGAAGCCAAGTGAGACAAGCCAGAGAGACAAAGAGAAGGCCAGGATGGTTTCACTCATGTGGACTGTAAAGAAACACAGCAAAAGGAACAGAGAAACCCCCACGAAACTCACAGGACACAAGACAGTGGCTACCAGGGGGTGGGGAGAGGTTAGGAAGGAGGGACAAGGTGGTGGTGAAGGCACCGGAACTCTGGTGGGGGGTGTGTTTAAAATGCACAGAGACTGAGGTACAATTTCAATATCCTGAAATGCACATAGCAATGTAAATAAATGAAATAATAAAATTGTTATATATTAAAAAAAATTACCTCTATTCTAATTCTCTCTTATGCAACAGTAAACAACAAAATATTTGCCACTGTGACCTTTGACACATCATTTTCTCTCTTCAGAAGCAGTTTTAGACAACCCGAGATTTCAGGAAAGCACTCCTTTTCTCTAACATGTGAGTGTTAGAATGACTTAGGCAAGAGTGAATGAGAAAAGGGGACTCTGTTTAAAAATGTGTATTACTCAAAGTTTAAGGTTTTAAAGTGATCCTTCCCACAGGCCAAAGTGAAGTCCTCAGCTGTTGGTAAGACATGCAAAGAACGAAGACAGTTTTGTTTTTATAAAAATATGATTTCATGTGCCTGGAACATTGCAGATATTTCACAAATCTTTACTGAACCAAATGCATAGCTTTCCTTTCCCCAGGTAGTAGGAGCCTCCTGAAAACCAGAAATAAATCTAAGCATCTTCCTTTAGCAGATCTTACCCCAGTATCCAAACATGGTTGTTCCCCATCTCAAAGGGGTGTTCAGAAATATTTAGAGGTAAGCAAAGTTGTGTGTGACAGCCATTAATACTGTTCACCAAAGATGTCCCACTTTCTACTTTCTGAGCAAGTGGAAGGATCATACCTCCTGGATCCTTGTGGTTGGGAGGGCTAAGGGGCGGCGACCAGAAGTGATCTAGATGACATACATCACTTCTGGGCCAGAGTAGTTATTTGTCAGAGCAAGAGTCTCCAGGTCTCTCCCTTTGACTGTCAAGTCATGACATTCAAGAAGCCGTCCTCAGCTTCATCCCAATGTGAATCTGACTTTGGACAAACCCTGATGGTCGTGTGTTACCAGCCATACATGAGCTTGGGTATTGTTTGTTCTTGCAGTGTATCCTGGCCTAGCCTGACTGATAAAGGATCTGACCGGAGAACTCTGCCATCATGTGCCACGTCGTCACAAACCACCTGATGGAAGCTGAAGACAGAGTTCTTCAAGGATCTCAAAAATGAAAATCATCAAGACGTCTGAGTTTGATCCAGATTGCCTGTGCAGCCAGATGCTGCTTGCTCCTCTCTTTCTGTGACCACCAAGCTACTGATGGGCTGGGGGAGACTTCCTTCACTAATCTTGAGGCCGAAAAATGAACTCTTCGTAGGAATGCCTGTGGCTGGAAGAACACTGGACGATTCTTTAATACCTTCAACCAAAAGCTGTCCAATCCCAAGGGAAAATAACACAGGGGGATAGACTGCCTTAAAAAAAAATTCTTTAGAATGAAAAAAAAAACCAAAAAACAGACAAGACATAATGTCGCAGATGTTGGGGGCTATTTAATGCAGGCGCTCCTAACCTAGATATCTCAAAAGCCTAGAAGCCTAGTCCATCAGTGAACACAATTTTTTCCCAGTACCTACTCCATTGCAGGATTTGCACTAGGTGATGGGGACACCAAAGCAAAGAAACAATGCAATGCCCCTGTTCTCAAAGAACTTTCATTCTAGTGGAGGGTGACCAAACACACAAGCAGATCAAAATGGCAGGTGTTAGCACATTAGGAAAAGGATAACGTAGCGTAATGCAATAGAGCAGGGTTGGGAAATCATGCCCTGGGAGCCGGAGCCAGTCTGCTGTATGCTTTTGGATGGCCTCGGGGCTAAGAATTCCTTTTGACTTCTGTAAATGGTTGAAATGAATGAAAAGATCTAGTGCTGCATGACAGTGATTGACAATGGCCATTTCGGTGTTCATAAATCTTCCTGGAAGACAGCCGCAGCCCACATCACCTGCCTGGGCTACTTCTCCAACCTTAGCAACGGCATCGCTGCCTCCGCCGCCCCCTGCACTCCGGATACACTGGCCCGGTGGCTGACCCCCAAACACCACGCCATTCACAATGCTTCCTCAGGGGTCTACACAGATGAAACCCCATCAGAAAGATCTCCCGCATCCATCAGTCTGTCTGTTCTCCCTGCTGTGATTTCTTCCTGGCACCAGCCCTCCCGACGCGTTATAGACGTGCATACTGTCTGCTTCCACCCACCACACTTGGAATTCCACGCGCACGGAAGCACTCTTATTAGCTGCTGCGCTTGCAGGCCATGACCAGTGCCGAGACGTGCGGGCGCTCGACAAAGACAAGAATTGTCAACGACTGGAAAGTTCTAACAAGGCAATGCAGAGCTTTCATGATGCAGGGGGACCTCGGGGTGTCTTTGCTTTATAACTTCCTAATATTTTGGTAGCAACTAAAGAACTGGGGTGGGGAGGGAAGAGACAGAGAGACAGAGACAGAGAGAAGAGAGAGAGACTTAGCACCATAACAACAACCTAAGAAGAAAGTCTCATCTCATCTCAATCACATTCCCAATGATGTAAGAGTTTCCTCATCCCCTCTGCTAATCTCAAGTGGTAGAAGAGAGCAGAGCTTAGAAATGTGTGCAGAAGAGAAGGGGGAAGGCGGGCAGATGGGGTAAATTGTAGAGTGAAAGAAAAGCAAATAGTGGTGCGCTTCCTGTCTTCTATACAGATGTGGCTCTGCTACGATGCACACCTGAGACCTAGATCATGTCAGTAAAATTTTCTTAAAAAGTGTGCACACGCAACACCACTGTCACCTGTGCCTCGGTTTCCCTAGGACTTCTAGCCAGTTGTGGCCCTGATGGATATGCCTGTGAGTTCCAGATCTTATGATGTCAAGTTCTACATGGGAGTCATGTGTCCAAAGACTATCTTTTTGTTCCACAAGTTACCTTTAGAAGCCTGTTCCGAGAGGGGCCCATAATGAAACAGAAGCTGAAACAGTTAGCTTTGACGCGATTTGTTTTCTAGAGCCCTTGAGGGGTCTATAGGAAAGGTTTATTCATAATTCCAAATCAGGATTTTTAATGGAAAACTAAGCCATACAAGAAATGTTCCGGGACGGGGTGTGAAGGGGGCGGGGAAGTGGTTCTATTGTATCCTGAGCACCAATAATATCCTATAGTGATAGAAAAGCTTTGGCCACCAGTTAAAAGTGACAAACTAGGGCAGAAGCATATAACTCCACATCTTTAACTACAGGGTCGTACATGAAGAAATTGATGGAAAATATTTCAAGTGTCTTTTGCACTAAGATCTGTGATGAACAGAAAAGTAGAAAAGAGCTCAGTGGGTCATTTAATTAGCAGCAAAGTCAATGGGCTTTCCTGTACATGACTTTGGAAGTGGAAATCGGGAGGGGGTGGAGGCTCATCTGCGTCCTGGAGTTAGCTATGAACAGGTGCACTAAGGTTCTTGTTATCCAAGTCACTTTAGAGACAATTTGAGGATAAATCACATGATCCAAAGGTTACAAAGTCTTGTCAGGTGTGTGGTTTCTCATGAAAGCTCAGGTCATCTCAACAATCCTGTTGATCTTGAACTTAGAAGTTGGAACGACTCCAATGTCCAGTTACTTTCTTCTTCCAGAGCAGCTTAGAAACGGGGCTAAAAGAAGTGTGCAGAAGAAACTTAAGTTTGCTCAGAGAGTCTGCCATAAGCCAGAATTATTCCTTTATTGCTATACTGATATCTGTATCAGCATCTTTGTAAAGGTTAATAGAGGCTGGCTTCCCCTAGTGACTTAAGGAGGATGTAAGATTTGTAATGACAAGAATTATCTATCAAATAAACCAGAAGTAATGCTGGTTAGAAAGTCAGTGCAAACAAGACAGTGAGGTTACAGGCATGATTTACCAAATGCCCAGAGTGCTTTACACTATTGTATCAGGCTATCACATCAATGTGCATAGAACATCATAAAGTTGTGCAGTGCACATCATGTGCAACTGTATATGACTATCCTAACTGTGTTTAAAAAGTTGAAGATAGACATAATCCTACATCTAGATAGGTTAACTTTATTTCTAGAAGAAACTGTGCCCTGCTTAGATTGAAAAACTTAACTTGACTAAGCTGAGAAGCAGGAGAATGTTCGAGGCTTGAAAGTGAGGACTGCGGGGAAGGGCAAACTAGGAACAGAAGAGGCAACACTGTCTATTCTGGAAAAGAGGTTTAGTCGGGACAGAGGAGGGTGGACAGAACATGCTCATGGGTTCAGTACAGAGGACCCTGAAAACGTCATCTAAGAAACGGAACATTCTTATCTCAAAAAGCCAAATAGAGATCCAGATTCGAGTGTCTACATCATTATCAAAGTGAATGTGCTGTCCTACTACACTTGAATTTAAACAAGAATACTAACCTTAAGAAACATCTCCCTCTGGAGATTATCTCTCTAGACCAAGTTGAGGGGGCAGAAATATAATCATCAATGTGCTACACCTCCTTATTCCCCACTGACCAGTCACATTGATGCGAAAATCCTCTTATCGGCCACCCTGTCCTTCACGTCAGCAAGATTTTTTTCAATGACTCATTTATGAAATCTTTTGTTCATATGCTACATTCATTTTTTAATTAATCATTCTATTTTTACACATTAAAATAAACTCCTATGTATAGGTTCCCTTTTTCTCACATTTCTGTGAACACCCCCTGCCCTTCTACATTCATGTTTGAATACTGACATTGTATCTCAAGCTGTATTTCCCAGCACACCCTCCACCAGAGTTCTATGGCCTTCGCCACCACCTTTCCCCTCTTTCTGTCTCTTGCCTCCCACCCGCCTGGCAGTCCCATGCCCCGTGACTGCCACATCAGCAATACTGAAGTCAACTGGGGGCTGGGTGATACTAAGCCTATTGCATCACATCTTCCATGTCTAAGGACACATTTTCTGTCACATGCACGTTCAACTGCCTTTTTCCAGTGTCTCGTATGTGTTGGCAGTGCATCTGAAATGTTTAAAATGTTAGTCTGTCCAAGATGCCAAAAGAAATCTTCGTGTCTGGGGAACAACCAACAGGAGCAACTAAATGGATGGAGAGATCTCTCACTCGCTCTCTTTCTCTCTTCCTCCCTCCCTCTCTCTATTTCCCTCCCTTCCTGTCTCTCTTCCTTCCTCCCTCTCTCCCTCCTTCCCTTCCTCCCTTTCCCTCTCTCTTTTCCCTCCCTTCCTCCCTTCTCTCCCTTCATCCCTCCCTACGCCCTTCCTCTAAATAAATCATTCTTTAAAAGAACAAAACAACTTAAAGAATTGGATTTAGTTCCAACAATTCACTCTCCTCTTATATCATCAAATCAATTGATGCTTTCAAGGAAAAATGGAAACATTTAAAAACCCCACTCAATAAAACGGAAAAAACAAAAAACACACACACCAGCATAACTCAGGAATCCAGAACTTCTAAAGAATCCCTGCGTTTTCTAGTTTAAAAAATAAAGGTGGATAGTCTGAGGTTGTATTTGCTTCAGACAAGCCTGATTTTCCCTCCTGTCACCTGGGTTCAGAAATGGATTCCCTTTTGTCTGCAATCTGGCATTGACAGATGATACCCAGGCTGGTGGACATTACCCGCAGCTGGAAGTTGGAAAGTCACAAACCCGTGGACAAGGAGACTCTGCCTTTTTCTTTCAAACTTTTTGAAATCAGGCTCTCCAATGAGAGGTTCTTTTTAAATGCCTTATCCCCAAGAAATTTTAATACAGATATGTTGTGTATCTGCTGATGTACTGTGTTTTATCAGTGCTTTATACAGACTTTTTCTTGCCCAGGACCCACTTTGCCCTGCGGGGGGCGCCAGTACCCTTGCTGCGAAAGAACGCCTGTCCTAAACTGCAGCTTCTAACGCTCAAGTCCGCACTTCATTGCTGCTCACAGCCAGAACTTTCCAAATCAGTGATTCAGCGCCATGTCATCAAAATAACTGTATCTGTGTTGTTTTCAAAGGAGAAAGCTGGGGGAAAAGAACATTATCTAAGAAATACATAAATCTGGGCAACAGACGACTCAGTACGTCTCAGGTAATTTTTTTTGCATTGCTCTCAATTCAGGAGGCTCTACCGGCTGCTTACTCCCGGAGTCAAAAATGTGATTACTGGTGACTTTGACATGTTTCAAATTGCAAAACAGCAACAAAAAAGACTTTGGAGAAAATATCTTTCTAGATGTTAGCAATGGGAAATTCGTTAAAAGATAGAAAGCTGTCGAAAGCAGGTAATGTTCGATTTCCAGAAGAAGGGAACTAAATTAATATTTGTGGTTGAAAATAAATGGTACACCAAGTTATCAGTATCACCAAAACAATTCAGTGCTTCCTTAGAAAACCACTGTGCCATCTGCACATACAGTCCAGGGGAAAAATCCCCACTTGAAAAAGTCCCAGAATACATATTCACATTCTATGACGGTTTACCGCCCCCCCAAAAAAAGCCCTAGAATTTTCAAACACTCATGGTAAGAATCTTAATAAGCCTAAGAAACTATTACAACTCACTGACAAATACAGAATATTTCCTGCCCGCTACTAGGAGCATTCTGTATTTGAATATCATCTGGAAAAAAGTGGGAGCAGAGGAAGTTAGTCCTCTGTAGAAGCAGATAAAAAAAATTGCATTGCATTAAAAAATTGTGCTCACCTACCTTCATCGGTCCATGTTCATAACTGGAGCCCCGTACCAGGTACGACATCATGAAAATATTCACCACGGCCCAATGTCTGTGCATTTTGAACATCTCAATATCCACTGATTGCCATGCAGTTGAAAACAGGCAGCTAGAGACAACTGTTTCAAAAGGCCCCAGCACTTCACATGGAAACACACATCATCAGTTGTCATCAAAATCCAATGAAATGACTTCAATTAGTCAAGGTAGGTCTTTGCACAATCTTATGGGGGGTGTGGAGAGAGATGAAAAGGTTGTTTAAATGTTCTCATGCTCCAAAAATAATCAGGAGGTGACCATGTCTTCCACTTGAAATGAAAAAGTACTCTACATCCATTGCATGTCCGGCCAATTACAAAAAAAAAAAAAAAAAAAAAAGTTTCTCCAGCCTATGGCCCGAGTTCTAGTTGCTTTAAAAGGAGGTAATACTACCAGTGTTTGCAGCTACAGAAGGCTAGAACCCAATTCTGGGTTCGAACTTTTTTTTCTCAGCCTCATGGACGCTTGCTGAAGCATGTGTCTTAAATCAGACACAGATTTTGGCTGAAAATGCAGGCTGAGATGCTGTCGCGTCCCTACCAATAGCAAGGCGGTTTTCAAAACTGACTCCAGGCTTAGGGCTGCTGTTACTTTCATGCAGATAACCTGTAATGTGAAACCGCAGCACAGGCTCAACTGCCCTGGTGGAGTAGCGGTTAGATCAGCTGCCTCCAAATGAGCACAGTCCATTATATTCTAAGGACCCGGGTTTGGGTCCAGGGCCTGGGGGTAATAGCCAGGATGAGCAATGAAATAAAACCTTCTTTTTCCTCTCTCTTCCTGCTGGCCTTCGTTTGCTCACCTTCATTCCTACCTGCACCTTTTCTTTAAAAAAAAAAAAAGAAAGAAAGAAAGAAAGAAAGAGAAAGAAAGAAATGCATTGCTCAGGAGGAGATCTCAGATGTTCACGCAGCTACCACCAGTGACTTGCAGAAAGTGATCAAATTTAAGAACCTCACACGTGCACAAAAATAATAAAACATCCATATGCACCTGAAAAGGCAAACATACAGGGACTGATTTTTTTTTTTTAATAGAAGCTTCATAACCTGGGTCAAAATAAAGGACACTGATTTTTAAAGAAGCAACAATGAAGTTTATTTGTATGTGCTCTGAAATATCCTGCATGCAGATATAAATTCATGTGATCGCTTTAGCGCGGGTTCCTTAGAAGCTAAGTCAGCTTGGGAATTTGAACGTGCTGGGTGGAAGGACACCACAAATGGCCACCTTCTAGAAAACATTTACACCTGCTCTTGTCTTCCTCACTGGTTTCCAATCTTCGATCTCCAGGTTTTGGCTCTTTCAAATCCATTTTTTGCACTTCTGAAATCAAGAATGGCCTGAGAAATCTCTTCATTGGTGTTCATCACAAATGGACCTGCGACAAAAAGAGGCATTCAGAAAACTCTGGGCGACCATAACGCTTCCTTCCACCACGGGAAATGGCACATGTTCCTGGAGTTCTTTTCTGTTCCCCAAATATTTCTACTTATTTATTTCCCCGCATTTTTAATGAGATAGCATTGGTTTAAAGTAGCATACGTTTCAGGTGTACATTGTAATTCGACGTTTGTACTCGACACGGTCACCATCAAAAGCCAAGTTTCCATCCATCATAGCAAGTGATCTCTTTATTCATTTCACTCACTGCCAGCCCATTCTTTTCTGCTGAGCACCAATCTGTTCTCTAACTTTTTTGTCTTGTTTTGTTTGTTCATTTGTTTTGCTTTTTATATTTTATATATGAGTGAAACAATATGATATCTGTCTTTCTCCACCTGATTGATTTCACTGAGCATCATCCTGTCAAGGTTCCTGCATGATGCGGGAAATGGTGAGAGTTTGCTTTTTATGGCTAAGTATCTCCTTTATCCAGACATCCGTAAATGGACATTCAGGTTTCTCTGTTTTGGCTATTGCAGATGCTGATGCAGTGAAAATGGGGGTGCAGATATCTTTTCAAGTTCATGTTTCCATATTCTTTGGATAAATACTCCAAAGTGGGATAACTGAATCAAATGTTAATTCTAGTCTTAATTTAAAAATATTTATTGCGGTAACTTTGCTTTACAAAATAATATAAACCCACATGTGCGGGCTCCCCACTCCTCAAATATAAGACCACACACCCTGCCCTCCACCCGATGACCCAAAGTCCTTCAGCCCTGTCCATGGGAACCCCACTTGATTCCTCTTCTCTCCAGCCCCTTCCCTGCTGCTAACCTCGGTTTTACTGTCAGGTCTAAGGGTTAGTTTTGTTTAGTCTGTTCCTTTGTTTTGTGTCTTTATCTTCCACATAGGAGTGAGAGCATCTGGTATCTGTCTTTCTCCTTCTAACTTATCTCACTGAGCATCCTCCCCTCTAGTTCTATCCATGTTATTGCAAATGACAGGATTAATTTTGTTTCAAGGAAAGGTGCAGGCAGCAGTGAAGGTGAGCAGAGATAGGCAGGAAGAGAGGAGGAAGATGCTTTTTTTCTTTATTTAGTTGTTCATCTTGGTTGCTCCCCCTGCCCTGGAACGTGAACTCAAGTCCTTGGGATGGATGTGGCCTGCGTCCAACCTCTCCTCCACCAGGGTGCACCTATTCTTAATTTTTCGAGCTACACTAGTTTACATTCCCACCAAAGGTGTGCAGGGCTTCCTTCAGCTTCACATCCTCGCCAATGCTTGTCACTGCTTATCTTTTTGGATAATAACCATTCTGACAGGTATGAGGTGATACATCTCACTGTGGTTTTTAATCTGAAATCATCCAGGTCTATGTGAAGTCACAGGTTATTTTCACAGTGCCCAGCCCCCCAGGGCTGCATTCCAAGCTTCTGAACTAGGACTGTGTAGGAACATAAAGGCCCAACCTCAAATATACACACGTAATTGCATCTCAGCAATTGCTCGCAGAATCCCCATTGGCAAATCTCTGTATTCAAAACATTCTCTGGTTGAGTTCTGTTACAACCATTTTTGTAGTTTCTAGTTTGACAGCATTAGCTGATGCCAAGAAGTGAACGGACCTGATACAAAGAACTGGCAGATCTCATCATAGATTTGATGTCTAATGAGTATATGAAGTTATTTATTTCTGTGAAGGGTCAAAGTCACTTTAAAACAGTAGCTCTCTTTGATAATGAACAGGAGATTACAAAAAGTCAAGTCAAGGAAAAGCATCATATTTCGTTTTTTTTATGAGTTGGCGAACATTCTGTAAAGGGCCAGGTAGTACGTATTTTAGATTTTGTGTGTCAAAGAGTGTCATCAACTACTCACCTCTTCTGTTTAAGTGCAAAGGAGTCAGATAATATGATGAGGAATAGCATGGCTGTGTTCCAGTAAAACTTTATTTACGAAAACATGCAATGTGTAAATTTGCCCCAGGGGTCCCGGTTTGCCTGCTATCGTCTGATTCCTGGTCTAGACTTGGGTTTTGCTAAAAGTAGAAAAGTTCCCTTCTGATCTACCAGGAGGAAAACTGCCTGTCTCTTCCCTTTTCTCCACATATTATAAGGGCAAAGAGACATTGTCCCAAACTCCATACTTTGCATGATCCGTTAGATAAACAGACCAGCTCTTATAAAGCCATTGACAGATGTGTCTATTCAGTGTACTTCTATCAGTCTGTCGAGGTCCCTGACATTCCTTCTGTGGAAGTTCCTCCTCTCATGGGCTTTCTCTGAGAGACTGGATTAAAATAAAATATAACTGTATTACTTAGAGGGCATTCATACTTCTTAACCATTGTTAGCGCATCGACCCAGATTTGGTGATCACTGTGGTTGAAAATCTGAGTAGGAAGGCACAGGATAATATACTTTGATGATCTTGAGGCCTTTGGGGAGGCTGTATGGAGTAAGATGACAGCAGGAGGATGGGAAAACAGGCAGAAGTTATTTTCATTCATTCTTGCAATTGCTTATCTATTGGGCGCCTATGAAGTGACACTGTCTAGAACTGAAGACATAAAGATGGAAGACAAATGAATGACAGACCCTCTCCTCTCAAGGACCTCAAATCCATCAGGCTGACAGACAGGAAAACAAATTCTTTCAAAACTGTGTGATACGCAGAATGACAGAAGTATGGACAATCCACAGAATCAGCACAGAAAAGCTCTCATAGAGGGGTGATGTCTGAAGAGGCAAACTTGCAAAATTCTTGGCTTATTAATTAAGATTTGAAGGGACTTACCTATCCGGTTGGGTGAATCTGAGTTTGTGTGTGCAGACACAGCCTCTAGGAGGGGACTCATGGAAGAGAGTGGCTTTGAATAGTGCTAACCCTTGGGTCTGTCAAGTTAGCTCACTCTGACTCTGGTGACTGGTGCAGAGAAAATCACTTAAGCTAGAAGATTTCAATCCTTTTCCCATCTAAATTCTAGTTACATTAATAAATATTATGACCCTACTCAACTTGTCTGCAAGCTTCTTCCAGAAGAACAAACTATTTCAGTGCTGTTCGGTCAAGGTACAAAAAACAAGAACCATGAACCTTTGGAGTGAGAATCAGAAGCATGCAAGGTGGAGGTTAAATGCTATCAGCTAATGCTTTCCCTTTAAGTTAGCCATAGCACAAAAAGGAATGCTTTAAAAAAATCAGTGTTCCTTAAATTTATGATTGCGTGGGCTTTTATTTTTCTTTCTGGAAATCATTACGTATATCCTAGAATTCATGCAAGCAAGGTAATGGAATAGGATTTTGATGCAAGTTAAATTGAGTAATTAGTGAAGGGGACACATTTACACTATGTATAAGCATTTATCTAAATAATCACTTGGATTCTAGGTGCTTTTACATGCACCTCATTTAATCAAGCAACAATATTATGAGGAGGTCAAGGCAGAATTGCAGTGACTGTCATGGGTGCTTAATTCCAGACTTTTCTGCCTCTAAGTACAGTCCTAAAAAACAAAAGAGTGGCTCGAATATTTCAGAAACTTCCCAAAAATATTTAAAGAGGTTTCTACTTTTCACTAAAAATATAATAGATTATAAAGAGAGCACTGAAATCACCATAACTTTTTGTAAAAATAAAATTGATATTCAAATCCCCACTAGATTACAAAATCCTTTTATGTTAAAATTCCTATGACACAATGCAAAAAGCATTAGTTGTGAGCTCACTGTCCTACCTATGATAGATACTCAAGAAGCGCTTCTTTAAAAGCAAGAGAAGGAATTAGAAATAAATGCCAGTGTCTAGGATCTTCTAACAATGGAAACATGAAACAAAATCCTCAAATTTGTAGATGGAGAGATGAAAATCCAGCAATCCTTCCCAGTAAGAGTACACGTGTACAATGCGTTCAAGAGCAAAGAAAGTCAACCAGAAAACTGGCATCTTTTGGGGCTTACCATGTTGGACAACTGGTTCTTTTAAGGGCTCCCCAGCAATTAAAACAAAGTGGCTTCTCTCAGGATCCTAAAGTCGAAAAAGAAAGTGAGAAATAATAAACATGCTTATCTCTGAATGTCAAATAGAGGACAGCATGAAGGGGACATGTTGGCCAAATGGACGATGTTTCGAATTCTGAGTATAAATTCCAGAAGTATTTTCTGTGCAACACTCTGTGGAAATGTGTCTACCTTCAGATGCTTAGTGACAAATGGTAATCTTCTCAAGTAAAGAAGAATTTAAATTAAGGTTTGCTTTTACTAGAAACATCTTTAAGACAAATTGTGATCGATTTGGCTTATTATAGGGTTTACCCCACTAACAAGACATTTTTTAAATGAAAAAAGTACTGCAGAGAGGCAGGTAGGAAGAGAGAGAAGAAAGAAGAAAATTTTTTTTTAATTTAGTTGTACATCTTGGTTTTCCCCTCTGCCCGGGTCATGAACTCAGGTCCTTGGGATGTCTGTGGACTGCACTCCACCAGAGGCGGATGACCCAACTGCCACGCTACTAGGGGGCACTGATGTAAATAATTTAAGCAAGTGACATGTTATAGGACTTCTATTGTTATCAAAATCTCTTTCACATACACACATATTAAACTTTTCAGGAAATTTACCAGTTAGAAATAGGTGCTCGTGTTTGGAATTAAAGGGAAGAGCTCCACCAGAGGTGAATTACAGGCGTACGTGGAAATCTTTGTAGTGGTTTGTGCTCTGGTAACGCAGGCTGAGACAGCGTGGGGGGTGAGCTGTGGCGACAGGCACGTTCTGAGGAGCTAGAAGTTTCCGGCTTGTCCCCATTTCCCTCCACGCCATATCCAGAGCTTCCTCCTGACTGCTGACCCTGTGAACTGACCAGAAGGGTCCCAGCCCCCATTCCCTGGCTGCAGAACTGCAGACTCCTCCCTTGGTTTCCCTGTAGTGGCCTCACTTCATTGACTGGATGGATCCAGCATTCCAGGTCAACTGCTTCACTGCTTTGTGACTCCCAGCTTTTATTCTGACATCTTCACTTCCACGCTTCTAGCTGCATAATGCCTCTTTGGGGCTCTCGTGTCTTGTGACTGCCTGTTTTGTGGTTGAAAGCAACCAGAGACCATGAGAACCGAATGGGTGTGACTCTGGCCCAGTGAAACTCTTCCCTGCCCCACCAGAAAACAAAACCCCACCAAACTTGGCCTATTGGATATGATTGGGCCTCCGGTGCTGGGTCTGGAGGAGACTCTTAACCATACACAATCTCACATCGTCTTTCTCCCAGCTCAGACAGCTGGCACCATGATTTCCATTTGGTAGACAAAGAAACCGAAGCTCAGAGAGGTCAAGAAATGATAATGTCACACAGCTAACAAGAGACAAAGCCACGATTCGCACCTTTACCATCTGTATTCCGTTGTCATCTAAGGGAGGTTTCTTTCTTATTCCGTGGATATAAACAACACGTGCCCATTTCAATGCTGACTTTTTAAACATAGAACCGTTTCCTAGAAATCGTTCTAATGTCCTGATGGCCGGGACTACATTGCTAGGAGCACTGCTTTCAACGAACCAGTGGTTTCTGCCAATTCTTTTCCTTCTCAACTGCTACCTGTCTAGTTAACCGCAGCCCCCCGCATCACTTTTCTGGTGTCCCATTCCAGCTTCCAAACCCTTATCATGTGCAGTGTGCACTCTGCTGTGCCATAGGAAGAACTGAGGCTGTCAAGTTAAATCAGAAGATGTTACCAACAAATCTGCACATGTCTGAAGGTTCTGGCCCATGTAAAGCTTCTATGCCTCCTCTTCCTTGCACTGAGGTAAAACAGATGAAATTGTCATTTTTGTAGGTCAAAATGTCAATCTCCTACAGCTCAACCCAGGCCCATGAGATATATTTCTCTGGTGCTCCTGAGGTTTTTCTTCTATTTAGTTCAAGTTCATGACCGTTTGTGGATGATTAAAGCAGCAGCAGGTGAGCCACCAGCGAAGTGGGTAAGCTAGAATAATCCCTCAAAGCCATTGCCTTCTACAATTGCAGGGGCAGGGGCCAGAAGTCAGTCAGATTGTCTCTCCTCCAGGGACCTGCACACTGAAATCGTTTTCATGCCTCCTTTTCAAAATTCATCTTTGCAGGAGCTTTTACACAATCATCTCTTTGATCTTCTTTCTTAGAATGACACCAAGCAGTCAGATTGGCTTCACAGGCTCACAAGACGGTGAGCAAGTCACCCAAGGGAATAAAACCACAGAAAGAAAGGTGGCGCCCTAGGAATAAAAGCTTCCGAGACTCCTAAAAAATAGAAAGGTTACTTTTAATTAAAAGCTGGGATTCAACACAAAAGGACTAAGAAATCCATTGTATGCTTGTTTCAGCTGACACTGAAGGCTACTTTCAAAGGGCTCTGTGCACACAGCACATCTTTTTATTCCTGGAGAGTGGACCCATTTCCACTGATGCTGAAAATAAAACAGAGCAATAGGGTCAAGAAAGAAAAACAAGAGACAAGGAAGACAGGTTGTCTCCAGATGCACAATTCTAGGACTTAGCAATAGGAACTTCAGATGATTCCTGAAGATGAGGACTCAGTCTAGAGAAAACTTGAAAATAAACCAGCAGAAATAAATTGATGAAGGGGCTGACAAACTTGTGACATAGTTTCTTTCCCCAAAATAGAGGGAAAATTTTCCAGCTACAGAGGCGATTTGAGCATTTTCCCTGGACAGTGGTAGAAAGTAGAAGACAATGAAAGGCTGAAGAATGGATCCACCGTGTTGATTGCAGCACTATTTGTAGTAGCCAAGATACAGAATCAGCCTAAGTGTCCATCGGTGGGTGAGTGGATAAGGAGATCTGGTATATGTACATCCTGGAGTACTACTCAGCCATAAAAAAGGTGAAATCCTGCCATTCACAACAGCATGAAAGATATTTTGCTGAGTGAGACAAGTGAGGAGAAGAAAGACAAACATCAGATAATTTCACCTCTACTGGAAATGCAAAGAAACAACACAAATTAATAGACAGACTAACATTAAAACAAGTTTTTGAAACTTGACAATGGAATTGAGGTTACCAGAGGGGCATGGGGTGGGATCATGTGGGAGAGGGGATCTATTATTTATTTTTCTCCTTCTTTTCTCATTTTTAATTAAAAATTAAACAAAAATGAAATTGCAGACATAACTTTTGACTCCCCCAGAACTTCACTTCTAACAGCCTGATGTTGACCAGAAGCCTTACTAAGAATGGAAACAGTGCATTAATACATATGTTGCATGTTATATACTGCATTCTGCAAGTCAGAGCAAAGAAAATGTTATTAAGATCATCTCAAGGAAGAGAAAATATATGCACAGATTTATTGGTAAAAATCCACGTGTGGAAAAAAAGAAAATGACAGATTTTTAATATGTACCTTGTTCTCCACCTGGACCATGTCCCCTTCCCCCAGCACCGCGGTGTGATGAGGGTCGATTTTCTGCTGAGCGTCATCAGGTCCTACAGAAGATGACCCACAACACGAATACTCAGTATCGCCGATTATCAGACCGTGACAGATTTGGTTAACAACATAGCACCCTAATGTTCATTTCAATTTCAGAAATAACAGGCGTAGAAACTGCCTTAAATCTCTTGGTTGATTATATTTAAAGCTACTGAGGTCCCAAACGGGCGGGTTTCCAGGATGGAAAAGAACAGAGGGCTGCATCCTGTCTTGTGTTTCCACTTACACTTTTAATGTCATGCCTAATAGTTCATTAATAAGCAAAGACCCTGGCATTCCATAAGATAAGAGTATTCCCTTCAGTAAATTATAAGGCTCGTAAGAACGAAACACACTTAGGGAGTTTTATCAATGCCATCATGCATTCATTTCAGTAAGAATTTATACTTGCATAGAGATCATTAAAATTTTATCGGGAGAAATGACATACATTCATAAAATAATCACAGAATTCTAGTGACAAGAAAAAAGCTTTTTTCTAGGTATGTGTGCAGAGGGATGTCAACTTGCTTTATTGTGATGATCATGTCACAATATATGCAAACATCAAATCAAATTCACTTTCTACTTGTGCAAGCATATGGTGACAAAACAGATCTGGGAGCTAAGAATAATCTCATTTAAAGTGGGGTAACATTCTGAACTGTGATATGAAAAGGTGTTTTTATTAAGTGTGCTTTGCTGAGATTCCCTGGGAACAATGAACATTGTCTTTTTCTTCACCTAATTCATATATAACACCCATTTTACCCACGTGGTCCACTCCTGGCCCCTCATTTTATCAGCTAGGCGATTTCACGATACCTAGACCAAAAGTTTATGAAGCCCCGTCACCAGGTTTGAATGGAGTGAGCCAGCAACAGACAATTCTAAAAAAAAATGCAGAATTG
>RJWH01004805.1:0-17550 GCA_004363575.1 Solenodon paradoxus | reverse complement strand
ATCATTCTGGGTGTACCTTTTGTTTCTGTATCATTTCATGAAATGTTTAAAACAGGATCACGGAACAAAGATGGCTTTTATCTTCATATCACTTCTACGCTATTTCACCCAGCTGGTTATCTTTTGAACCTAAAATAAGTCTCAAAGAAAATATATTTTATTGTTTCTGACTACTTTCAATTATAAATAGGGCCAAATCAGATAATAAATAGTTTCCATTGAGAAGCTTCGCCAAGAATGTTAAATCTAATAGCGCAGTTAAGGCACATGTAACAGAAAACAATTGCATTGCAAAAATTTTTGTTGCCTAAATAGTCATAAAAGGACACAAATACTTCAAAACATATTTTAAAGTGAGTGTTGCCTCTTCAGTGTGAGTTAATCGCTGTGCAACTTTTCCCATCTCCCAGATTCCCTGTTTCTGTAGAAGAATCACTGGCCCCATTACTCTGTTCCACACATTTTGGTACTTTCATCACAGCTTTTGAGAACATCCATTTTACATGTCAAATTGAAGGCCTCACCAGCACCTGATGCAGTCAAGATCATGAGCTGAAAAATGTAAACTGCCTCGAACAGTTTCTTTCAAATGAAAGCATCAATGTGCATTCACTTGCTAATTTTTAGCAATGGAGTCCAGGTGGGCCTATGGAGCTGAGGGGGCCAGGGAGGGGGGTGCTGGCTTTCATTATAGAGCATACCCATAATGCCCCACTGACTCCATCTATATTATTAGTTTCCCCCAACTTGTGACGATCAACTCCCTCACTCTAAATCAAAGGGCTTTCTTTAATAATTCATTTTTTGTTTAAGAGGGGAAGGAAGAAAGAGGAAGAAGCATTTTTTTCAGGAAGGGAGAGAAGAAAGATGCATCTTTATATTTTGATGTTTCACTTCGGCCCTGGGTCGTGAACCCGGGTCCTTGGGTTTTACATGGTGCGCAGGCCAGCATCTCAGTCACCTGAATCACAAGGGTGCACCCAGGAATTTCTGGGGTTTTTTTTGTTTTTGTTTTTGTTTTTAAGGAAAGATGCAGGCAGGAATGAAGGTAAGTAGACAGACAGGAAGAGAGGGGTGAAAGAAACATCCACTTATTTTATTTAGTTGTTCACCTTGGCTGCTCCGCCCCAGCCCGGATCAGGAACCCGGGTCCATGGGATGGATGTGGACTATGCCCGGATGACCTAACCATGAAGCCACCAGGGCATGGTAAGCAGATCACTTTTGAAAGCATTTGACTTAGTTGCTCCAGAAATACCAATTCTTTTTACACTTATTTCATTCTTTGACATGGTGTTGAATTAAATTGCATAATTGCGATCATCAGTGCAGTTGGCATAAACAGATTTGAGTGTAGGGGCGGGGGCAATTTTAACCCCGCACGGCTGGGTTCTTCTTGGGCCACTTAAGTAAATTAACATCAAACAGATCAGAGAAAAAGAGCAAATTTAATCATATATGAAAGGAGAATCGACATGGCTGTAAATTTTAGAGTATAAAATAGGTCAAACCGAGGGCTTTTATCCTGAGCTAAGGAATGGGATAGGGACCTGGGGCTTCAAGAAGAGAGGAGCGGGGGTCTCATATGACAAAAACCAGATGTTCTGACTAGATGTTTGCCCTGCCATAGAGATAGGTTTCTCCAATAAAAAGATTATTTCTGGAGACAACCTTAAATCTAGATAACACCCCCTTATTTTCATTCTTCCAGGTAGTTAGGTAATGGTAAAGTTTCTCTTGAAGCCTGCAGGGCCTTGACTGACCTTAGCAGGATGGTGACGTCTTAGAAGGTCTGTTCTGGACATCTTGGGACAGCATGGAGACCTGTCTTTCAAGAACAGTCACAGCTGCCTTTAGATCTACTTCAACTCAGCTGGAGGGAGGAGCCACAGGAAGGTAGAGCAGGGGGGCCGCTCATCCTGGGTGTTGAGGTCCCGCAATCAAAGTTAGTTCAATTCATTTTGGGTAAGTGGAGGTCCGTTTAGTGGCTTCTGGTATTGCTTTACCTTTCTTATAAGACCTAGAGGCAGGCCAGACTTCTTTTTTTAGAGGAAAGGTGCAGGCAGAAATGAAGATGAGCAGAGGCAGGCAGACAGGAAGCAGTGTCTTCATTTTCTTTAGTTCTTCATCTTGGCTGCTCCCCAGGCACTAGGACTTGAACCCCAGACCCTGAGATGCACGTGGACTGTGCTTAACCCCTACTCCACCAGGGCAGGCCCAGCCTTCTTTCTATCCGCCGGAAGCAGAAGCAAAGGGCCGAGCACTGGCAAAGTATGAGTACTTACTTATTTAAATAAGTATGAAACATTTTACTACCCAGGCAAGCTCTCATTTCAATAACCACAGACAAATATTTTCAGATTTCCAAATATATTTCCTGTGCCTCAGCCGTGCACTTGATACTGGTCCCTGCAGGGGCTTAACATCCAAACTGAGAAACTGTCCCAAGCTTTGGGATACGGGATGTAAACACTTCCACCCTCTTGATCTCTGTGTTAATGCGTAATGTCATTTTCGTCTCAGCTGCAGGGAAGATGTTCCGTGCTGAGTATCCTGGGGCTATACAGGTTTCCTGATTTATTTGTTTTATCATGTACCGCACAGAGCTTGTTGCCACAGTAAATGTCAAAATCTCTGCCCGCTTCCTCCCTCCCCTCCATTTCTCTTGTACAAGCTTGAGCACTTTTTAAAGCTATTATTCAACAGTCATCTCAGAAGGTTTAAAAAAAAAAACCCCAATGCATCAACATTAAGATCCCTAAAAAGCATAAACCATCTAAAAAACGTTTTGCAACGACAAAGTGTTACTTCTACTCCTTGCACTGCTGTTAACGTCTTCTTCAAGGTATTGATAAAAGGCAATTACATGGCTTCACCGTATTCACCTTGAACTTTAAAAATATCTGACACTTAGACAAGCATCTCATATCCAGCATTTTCTCATGTTCAAACTCCATCTGTCTACACTCAAACTACATCTACCAATGTTCATCTCCTAAGCGCTTCCAGTATCAATTAATATTTTAATAGTCCATGTAAATCTCCATTTTATGGAATGCCCTAGATTACTTTCTTAACCCAAACTCCTGTCTATTCCATTTCAACACAGGCAGTGCACACACACACACACACACACACACACACACATAACTAGAATATATAGATGTATGTGTATGTATACATACATCTATTTCAACAAAATCGAGGTGCTTGACATTTTGAAAAAGACAATTATCTGCTTATCAGTTCCTGCCATCTGTGCCTGGCTGGGGCCATCTTGGTTTTACAAGCAAGATAAAATTGAGGCAATAAAGCCAGAAAGCATTTTCTGGAATCTCTCTATAGATTTTCTAGGTCAGCGCATATTCAATTTCTGCTTTCTCAATTTCATTCTTCTCTGATGATTTATTCTTGCCCTTTTGCTTTTCTCATTAATATCTCTTTTAGGGGGTGGGGAGGGGAGAGGGAAGGAAATAAATGGAAGTGAGGTCCTTTGTCCAGTCACTCTTTGATGAAACCAGAGTCTCCAGAGGCAAGTTTGGGGAGCTGGAGTCCCGCCATAGTCCAGTTTGTCCCAGACAGAGGTGACTTTGCGCCAGCCCTGCAGACAGCAACCCCGTTTTTAACCAGATGTTTACACAGGGGTGGGGACAGGCCAGTGAGTGGGGAGATGACTTAGGAAAATCTGCCTCACCTCCAGAAAAACCAGTGGTTGTGTACACTCATCATTTTCCCTTGTTAAATTTTGGGGGCGCAAGGTCTGGCAGAAGACAAGGCTGAAACTACTGATTAAAACACGTGATGGTTTCACTGTTCTCCCCTTCCTCTGCCACAGTGCCATTTAAACTGAAACCCAAATGTGAGCTTTTGTAAAGCCCCCAAACTAAGAATGTTTTTTTACAATTTCAATGGTTAAAAAAAAAAATTCAAAAGAGCAGTATTTCATGACACCTGAAAATTTGATGCGATTTACATCTCAGGGGCCATACCCACATTTTTATGGGAAAAGACATCCCAATTTTTTCCCTCTTCCAGCCCTGGATCTCGAACCCTGGTCTTTAGGCTTCACGTGGGCCTGTGCCCTAGCTGCTGGGTCACAACGGTGCACCTCGGCCCAATTCTTCATGTATCGTCTGTGGCTACTGCTGCGTTGCACGTGAAGCTATCTGGCCCGTGGCCCGCAGTGATCAGAACACTTGCTATGTGACCCTTCAGAGAATATTTGCTGCCCCTGCTTTTTCTCCTTCTACAAACATTTCTGTGCCACCTTAGAATTCATGTCCCTTCCTTATTTACGTGCATCTGTACGGACTTGTTTCACTTGAAATCACACGTCAGGGATACTACCTCCATAAAAAAAAAAATGGGTTTTCCTCTCCATTTGTGTAAGGTACTATGCGATACTCAAGATTTTCAAAAAGATCATAAAAATAAATGGTCCTTCATCTCTTCCAGATGAATGATACTGTTTAATGTGCGTCAACACAGACTTGTGACACGACTACGAAAATTCCCCACATCTTCTCAAATGCTAAAATAGATTTTGCTTCTCATCCATAAATAAAATGCTATTCAGTTAAAGAGGAACTAAGCCCGTTTTACTGCATACAATCAAAATCTATGGGTTTGCGTGACCATAATTTTCCAGAAGGATAATTTCAGGCAATTGAACTCTCCTTTTGCGGAACATAAAGAATGGTTTAAATAGCTCTGGATGAGCCCTTCAAATCCTGACAGATGTTACCAGTAAGCCAGCTGTCTGGGGATAGGAGTGTATAGCCCGAGAAGATCGCCACATTAAGGCCCCAGGAAGTTGGCTGCTGAAGAAGCCAGCCTGCCGGAGGGGAGGAGGTAGAGAGTACACAGCACCAGAGGGTCTCAGAAGTGGCATTCTTGGTCAGCAGCTTGTTCTTGAGGGCAGGGCTGGGGAGAGCGGAAGTTTGCTTCTGTTAATTCAGGTTTTCCCAGCAGTACAGTCTGAAATTCATATTTGAGGGCAAGGAGTTTCTTTGGGAGGTGAAGCCAGGAAAAAACAGCCCAGGAGTTGGGTAAGTTAGACAGGAAAGGGAAGACAGACAGCGAAGGGTGGGTAATCAATATTTGTCCACTTTGGAGAACCTGAGCATAATTTCATGAGGAAACTAAGGAAAAGTCCATGAAAATTTCTTCACAGAAACCCTGTTTAAATGAAGTGGAAGAGCCTAGAAGTTTCTACACATACACAATCAACAAACTATGGAACCCATAGTTTGACAGGAAATGATGTTGCTTTCTCTCCCCAGTGGAAGAAAGCAGGAGGTTCCTCTTTGTGTAGTAAGGCCCCTCTAAAGGTTATATAAAGAGCTGCTGACTTTGCTCCTAGGGACATACCCGTGTGTCTCACCAATGAGACAGCACTTTCCAAATTTCCTCTGTGTTTCTGTTTGCAAATAAACCCATTCTGTTGGTGAATTAAGTGAACACTTTTCATTTTGAGGTCAGCAGGTCTCCCATCCAGGCCTCAGAGCTATCCCATCTGAGGGGTAAGGTAGCTTCCAGGATGGTAAATTCCCCAGCACTTTGGTCCTGCTCTACTGGGACAGAGTAGCCATCTCAGATTTCAAACAAAGCCTCAGGATAGGAGAGACAGACACTACTGGCACTTGGAATTTGCTTGGTGGGCACTGAGAGTATGGGTAGGGGAATGAAGAGTGGAAGTAAGAAATCCTTGGTTCTGCTCTTTGGAGGCATTACCCTTGAAAGTTAAATACTTTCTTTTCCTCGTTTTTAAAATGAGAGTTGGCGGGGTCCCAAACATCCCTTCTAGACCAGATTCTCCAACTGAGATTTCTCAGAAGTACCTGGTACTGCAAATTCGTCTCCTTCTACCTCCCAGGAGATAGAGTCCTGCTCCTCCGGAGCCTGTGAGCGCTCCATCCCTTTATCAGTATGGTGGTTTCCACCATCTTAGCAAGGTGTTAACCTACGAAATTGTGCCTGGACATTTTACCTGCACACAGGCCACAGTAAAATAGCTACTGTAATGAGTGGTGTCCATATTCCCCCATCACAGTGAACACACTAGAAACTGACGTATGACCTGACCTGGGTATCCCAGAATGTAGGGAGGACTGCTATCAGACAGGAGGAAGGGCAACATTCAAGTACATGAAAGTTTTCATTTTGTCTCCCCTTTCAGTTCTTTAAATCATATTGTAATTGAACCCAAAGCAACATATTCATAACTTACCAATATACACATCTCCAGATATGGTATAAATGAAGCTTGTCCACCCTGAAAAGGGACCAGTGACATTAAAAGGTTAGTGTCCACAATACCAAAAGGAACAAAGATAAAGTAATATATTGAACAAATATTTCTATCTACGAAACATAGATAATTTACATAACAGGTATAAAAGATAAATGTACAGGTGAACTTATTTTCTTTTAGATACATGTTTTAAAATGTAGCTTTTGTGAGCTGCTGAAAACACATGCTCTTCCACATGTACACATGCGTGTGTGCACACACACATGCACCTATCTAAACGTAAATGACTGAACCCCAAATAATCAGAAGCTAGCCGAGTAGGAAGTGTACCATTCACTGGCCACATCCCAAAATGCCAACAGTTGTGTTAACAGTCAAGCTCTTTCTTCCAGTTCCAACATCATACTCATAGTGACAACACACCACACTGGCTGATCTTCAATTTGTTGTACCTCCAAGTAGTTTGCAGTGTGAAGAAAATGCTAGGAGTATGCTTTACTGTGGTGCATTCTAGTCTCCAATGAACACTTTCTATCTTAAAATAAAGCATTAGAGACAACAAATAGTTATAGAAATAGAGAAAACTGATCCCCAGTGTCTGAGAAGGTCATCAACCTGAAAATTCAGGAGAGAATTACAGACGCAAAGCATGCTCAGTTAGGATCAAAGAGTGCAATTCAGCGTATGTGGAAAATCTTAAAAAATGTGCGCAAAGGAAGAACAGCATGAGGACTTTGTACGGGAGAGAGCCTCAGGTTAGGTCCAGGGGCGCATGGCTGCATAGTCTTAGACATACAAAAGGGTAAGGAGGACACATGGCCTTCACCAGATTCCTACCAGGACCCACTGAACCAAGAGCTCAGAACTGTGGGTAGCCTGCCACTTGCTCTCTCAGCAGGAGCGGTGACTTTTCATGGATATTTGTGTTGTGCCATCGCCTTGGAGAGATGTGGTAGTGCCATTGAGGGACACGAACCTAGAAATGGTCAACTCAAAATGGAATGAGGACATTACTCTGTGTGCCTTTGGAAGGAAAGAAGATGTGGGAAGTGAAGGTGGAAGGACAGGGTGCAGAGTGGGGTATGGATGAAAGTCGATGTGGTGACAGTAAACAAGGCCCAAGTTGGCATGGAAGGGTCACAGAGGACAAAAGGGATGTGGCTGTGATGGCAGCTGAGTGGAAACACACAAAAGGCACAGAAGTAAAGATGTAAATGATTTTAAAAATCTAACATAAATTGTCTGGTTAAGCAATTTCAAAGATGAAAAAATGTCCCTCATCTCTCACTGTGAGGGACAAGCAAATCATAACCACAATGAGATACCACCTAACACCTGTGAAAATGGCTATGATCCAAAAGACTGAAAACAAGACATCAGTAAAGATTTTGAGAGAAGGGATCCCTTGTGTACTGTTGGTGGGAATGTAAATCAGGACAGCCATTATGGAAAGCACCATGGAGGGTCCTCAAAAAATTAAAAATAGGCATGCCCTAGTGGCTCAGGTGTTAAGTCTGCACCTGGGGTGCAGTCCACACACAACCCAAGGACCCAGGTTTGGGAACAACTAT
Organism: Solenodon paradoxus; assembly: GCA_004363575.1. Lineage (NCBI taxonomy): Eukaryota > Metazoa > Chordata > Mammalia > Eulipotyphla > Solenodontidae > Solenodon > Solenodon paradoxus. The sequence goes on along the minus strand of RJWH01004805.1, from coordinate 9,726 downwards.
AATGAACAACTAAATAAGCGAAGTGCTCCTTCCTCCTCTCTCTTCCTTCCTGCCTCTTGCTTGCTTTCCTTCCTCTTTAAAAAAGTAAAAATAGAACTACCATATGATCCAACAATCCCACTTCTGGGTTTATCCAAAGAATATAAAAAATGAATTTGAAGAGTTATATGCATCACATATGTTCATCACCGGGAGGGGGCAGGGGAATTGGTCTCTGTAAAAATGTTCAGTTAGACCTTTTCCAAGATGTCCAGAGCAGGCTTTTTCCAATGTATGCCACCTGGGTGTGTGGAGTTAATGGTCAGTCCACATCCTGCTGGTTTACTCTTAGCTTAAATAATAAAGATGTCTAGATACAGAGTCATCTCCACAAGTAACTCTAGAGGCAAAGTTCTGTCATATGAAGTATCCCTCGTGTGAGACCCCTCTTTTTCCAACACCCCAGGTCCCTCTCCCATTCCTCAACATGGAATACAAGTACTTGGTATGTCTCATTTACTTCAGACTATAGAGCCGTGTAAATTCTCCATGCATAAGTCATTAAATTTGGTCTTTTCTCCTGCTAATCTTTCTGATGCTCATGTGTTTGCTTGACTAGCCTGAGAAGAACCACAGAGGGTTAGGAGACTTCCCTTGGCTCTCTTACAACAGCCTTATTCAAGAGCTAGAAGTAATCGCAGTGCCCAATGACAGGTAAGTAGTAAAGATAAGATTTATATGCACAAAGGAGTAGTACTCAGCTACTAAAAAAGAGACAATCCTGACATATACAACAACATGGATGGACCTAGAGCATACTACTAAGTAAAATGTCAGACAGTGAGAGATACACAGTGTATGATTTTCTTCCTGTGTGGTATATAGAGAAACCAAACCAATGAACAAACTAAACAAAATTTAAAAAAATCCTTTTAGACCACAAGACCAAGTTAGTGGTGATCAGAAGAGAAGGGGAAGGAGGAGGGCAAATCAGGTAAAGGGGTCAATTATATGGTGGAGGAGAGAATTGGACTATTTATTAGCAGTGAACTTAATGGATTATAGACAGATGTCAATGCATAATGACGCACACCTTCAACCCATATAATGTTATAAACCAATGTTATTTCAACATGATGTCAAAAGAGAAAAACCAAAGATTGCCAAAACAGACCCTTGGGTAGAAGCTGAAGGATGTATTTTTCACCCTTCTGTTTCAGCTTTTCGCTTTAAGATTTTACTAGAATAAGTTTAAGGCCTCTGGAAGTGACTCTATTTGCTGATTGTCATGCTCTTTCTCCCTTAATGACCCATTCTACCATCATTTAGGGAACGACGACCACCCACGTATACACACGGGTGGTAGACACACAAAGATGAGTAAGGCACAGTTCAAGTTGTGTAATGGGGAGCAGGGAAGTTTGTGGTAGATGCTGAAAACACACGCCAACAAGTCTCAGTCCAATTCCATGTGTCTTATCCAGATGGCTGGTTCTGCTAGGCATTTCTCCCTGCTTTCCCCTGGATGCAGGTTTATAAATTATTACTGATAATAAAACTACCGCCAAACCCCATTCTTTTGCTACTTTTCAAAACTTTTCACCACTGAAAACTGTTTCAATTTCTTTTTCAAAGTGCCAATATCTTTAATGTTGTTTTCTGATTACAAAAAAGCAATACACATTAGTTTTGAAATGTTTTAAGAATGTCAAAGTGTGTAACACCTCAACTGAACCCTTCCTGCAATCTTTATATTTACCCTGGCATAACTACTGCTAACAATATGATAGCTGTGCTTTCTGTTTCTTTTTCATTGCATGCACTGTCACTGGCTTCAAAACTAGAACAAACTTGATGTTCTGTTTCGAGTATCTTTCCATGTCAGAGCAGAGACCACAAGAAAGGTAGAGAGAGAGTGCAGAGCATTCCACGTAAAGATGTGTGATCATTTCTGCAACCAGTGTCCTCTTCCTGATTGAAAGGTATTAACCTCAAAGCTCTTAACTGCTCAGTTGGGTTTCTATCTGGGATGATTTTGATTGTTCTTGTCCATTTCTCCTCCACCCCGTTGGCTTCAATACGACTCCCCCTCCAAGCAGTAAACTACTCCACACATAACTGCCTAGGTCACCGTTCTTCCCCTTTTCATCTCTTTACATCACCCAGAAGGACTCAACATCTGCTTAAAAAGCAATGATCAAGTCACTATAAATGCATTCACCTATTTTTGCTCCTTGCAAATGTCTTCTGTTAAGATATAACCAGTAATAACAACACAACTCATGCTAGTTTGGAAAGCACAGATTCAAAAGGAATAGAGTGGGAAGGGGGGGGGCAATTTCCTTTTTTTCCCCTTTTAACATGTACATTTCACACACACCGGCCACCAGAGCCCCTGTGCCCTTCACCCCTACCTCCTTCCCTCCTTCCTTTGTCCCCTTCTCCCTCCCCCAAAGCATTGCTTCCTAAAGCTACAGCAAAACAAGAGCCAAATTATGTGAACACTTAATATATGTTTAAGAAGCACATTTTATTAGAATTCCTTCTCTGCTAAAAGCGAGATGCCTTGGCAAAGAGCTCTGTCTTTAGTAAGACTGTGATCCTTCTCATCTTTCTCTTTTCCCCGACCTTTCCTCCCACTTTCGGTCATGAAACTGACACCATCCCCCCATTTTTATTCCTATGTCAGAGGTCATAGCTCCTTGTTTCCTTGCTTCCACAAATGTGGTCTTCTAGATACCAGGCCTTTGCACCTGGGAAGCCCTTTTCTTCCTTCATGCAATGGCAGACGCTGAATTGGGATGGCAATCATATTTCACCTCTGGCCTGATAAGACAGTTTAATCAGCAACACATTTCAGTCAGACCTCCATTAGTCAAACATGAAAAATGCAAAACTTTGCTTTTGAATATGTAAATCATCTTCTGTGGCATTTGCTCTCATTTCCAGAGAGGTTCCCAATTCTTGCAAAAGTCCCCAGTGAGAGTTTTTCTAGGTCTACGTTCCTTGCTCATTTTTATCCTGCCTATGACTGTCCTAGAGTTCATTATTTCAATGAGTTTTATAACTATTCCTTAAACTTGTATGTGCTGAGCAAGGAGAAAACCATGGCCCGTTGACACATCAATCCATGACAAAGGTCAGTTCTAGAGAGGGAAGAAGAGAGGAGAACAGGGCTAAGGAGAGCGTGAACTTCTCTCCGAACTTGGGGTCACAATGGCTGCCAGATCCTAAAGCAATGTTCGTTCCAAGCACCTCCCCCTCCCCCAGAGTCCAGTTTGGGCAGCAGCTCTGTCACCATGGACCTCAGGCCTGGTATCTGGGACATGAGGCACACCCACCTGGCCCTCTCCTCCCCCTCTGCATTCCACCAAATGATTGCTTAATTATTAACTTGACATAGACTTACAGGAAAGTTACAAAAACAGTACAGAGAATTACTATACCCCATTCACCCAGATTCTTCACAGGTTGGCATGTTATCACATATGCTTCATCATCCTTCTCTCAAGAAATAAACACCATTCTTTTTTTCTGAAATGTTTGAGAGTAAACTTGCAGACACGGTAGTCCTTTACCAAATGAAATAATTTCCAGCATATATTTCCTAAAAACAAGGGTATTTTCCTAATAGAACCATAGCGTACTTATAAAAATTATGAAAGAAATATCAATGAAAGAAATTTGACCATTAATACTATCATCTATGTATAGATATTCCAACAGTGCCAATTTTCTCAGTAATATTTTTTATGGCAAAAAGAAAACAACTGTCCAGGTGAGGTTCCAGTCTGGGTTCACATGCAGCATTCACTTGCCTTGTCTAATTTTTCATCTGAAACAGCTCCTCAGTCTTTTTCTTTCATTGGAAGTACAGAGCTGTTATTTTGTGACATGTCCCTCAGTTTGGGTTTGTTGAATGTTCATCATCAGACCAAAATGTCTGTTAATCCCTTTTACTCTCACTTTAAAGAAGTTTTCATTTTCAATACTTTAATTTTTTTGCAGAGGAAGAAGCATCTTTATCTTACTTTTACTGAGTGGTTCACATGGGTTGCCTAACCCGGGCCTGGGACTTGAACCCAGGGGCATGTTGTGGCCAATGCTCCCTTGGAGGCGACCAACCCAACCACTACTCCACCAGGGTGTGCCAATACTTTAATTTTTTTATTTCGCAAGAGTACAAATGAGGAAATAATGAACATATGCATTGCCATATTTATTTCATATCTTTTTTTTCTTTTAAAGATCAGATCATATAGGTGAGAGAGAAATATCCCTTAACTGGTCGCCTCCAATCCATTTTCTACATACAATGAAGGTGGTGGTTTTATTTGTTTTTTTCAAAAGTTCCACTTAAAACTCTTTAATGGTTCCCCATTCTCCCAGGACCAAACTTCTGACCCAAACAGACGGACACTTTTTTTGGGTCCTCTGCTTCCTTTCTTTGCTTGCCCCACGGCCAAAATTAATTCTAATCCAACAAAAGGCTCCAGGGAAAATGGAGAAAGGGTAGGGCAAAACAAACCTTGAAGAGGCCTCCTGATGCCATGGATAATAAACCAACTAAGTAGCTATAAAACAGTAACATAAACAAACTTCCACAGTTACAGGCAGAAAGTGCAAGTTTAAAAATCAGCCAAAGCATCTTAGGGAGATGTTGGACCAGATACAAGCCCTTTGAACTCGCCTCCTGGGTTGGAAAATTAAGAAATAATATGTTTAACACAGGGCTGCCATGATGATCAAGGGCACTGCGTATCTGTATGTACGTATGCACATGTACACTGACAGATGTATAAACAAATGTCTGCGCTACAGCTCTCACCTTCTCTACACACTGCCTGGCACTTGGCAGCCATTTAACAAATGTCAGTTCCCTCTGCTGAACCTTCCTTCTCTTTTCATTTCCCTCCAACTTTTATGTAGGTCAGGAAGTTGCAGGGGCTGCTATCTATGCTTCAGATGAGTTATCACTGAGGCCAGAGCAGGGTCATCACCACAGAGATGACCCTTTGATCTCCAGTGTACCCCCTTCAACTCCCAGCCAACTGATCTCCTTGCAGACTAACTCCACTGAGCAAAGCTAGGCAGGGTCGTTTCCCACAATGTAGAGAATGGGTCCCTGCTGCCCTTCTCTCCAACTTCACTGCACTTAGGATGCTGTCTGGGTCCCGAGGACACGGAAGTCTAGAATCGGTGACATAAGGTGGGCTTTCTGATCACAGACCCACAGCTCACTCTAAAACCCTTAAGCTGGCCAAGCACAGGTATTTAATTCTCATCTCTAATGCTAACATGAACAGCAAGAGAAAAGTGTCAACTTTGTAGCTCTGCAATCTGGAAAAGAGGTAGGTGGAGTTACGCCATGAGCGTATGGGAACTCCATCAAAAGGAAATAAGAAAATGACCGTTTTACCAAATATGGTGAGTGCCATCAATAGTATAAAATGCTCAACAATCTTGCATAGAATGGTACCAACATAAAGACACTTCAGACAACTGGTTTTCCATAGCAAAGTATACTCTGAATGTGCTCAGACATTCCAGAATAGTGATACTAGGGTGTATGTCTATAAGCCATGGGCATAACAAGAGCAATCTCTTAGGATCCTATATCTTAAACAAAACCAACAGCAAACTATAGGAAAACCTTCCCCCACCCTTTTGGTTCACACTGATAATACTGAACATTCGGAATCTGAATCAGCCTAATAGAAAAACAAAGAAATGAATGAAATCTTATATTTTGAATGAGAAATATATCAGCAATGTAAGCTTATTAGACTATGAGCTCTCAGAAGACAGCCTTCTGAGTGCCCAGAATGGAGCCCAGCCCTCTGGAGGACAAACGCCACTGGTTATTTTCAGGCTAATAAAAGAGAAAGTGAAAACACACTAGAATTCCCTGAAAGCTTATCTTATGCTTTGAAGACTAAGTCTACATTGAAATGTTGCCACCAATAAGACATGGAATGTGGTCATTTTTAACTAAAATAATACCTGTTACTATTATTTCTTAATTTTATTTGAACAGACCCTCTCACCTCTTCAAATCTACAGAACTGGGTTGTAATTGTTCAGAAAATAATTCAAATGCATAGCTGTAACCGTGAAACTATATTTAGAGCAATAAAAGAGAAAGCTACTTTTGGAATTTGAATTTAGATTGAAGTCAAGAGTACAGACAATTCAGAACTGAAAAACATAGAGCTTCAAGGGTTAAATAAAAGTTCCCCAAACAACAGAAATAAGAAATAAGCAGAGAATGCCATAAATAGCTCTATGACTAACAAGGCATATTTAGATACCAATCATTTTATTTTTTATCTAAAGAGAGGAAAGAAGGAAGAGGAAGAAGAAAGAAGAGGAGACAAAAATCATTATTTAGTAGTTCTTTTGGATTTTTGCCCCAGCCCCAGATCTTGACCTTGAACCCGGGTCCTTGGGCTATATGTGGTCTACAGCGTCTCAGCCACCTGAGCCACAAGAGTGCACCTTCAATACCTGATGTTTTTAGGGAAAAAAGGTTTTAAAATAGGACCTGAACAATATTTTAGGGGTTCAGGAAAAATCCCCTGCTCCCTCTGAGGTTCTTCTCAGGTTGGTCAAGCAAACAAATTAACATCAGACAGATTAGTAGGAGAAAAGGAGCAAACCGAATGACTTGGGTAATGGGAATTTACATGGCTGTGGAGTCTCAGGCCAATGAGATAGACTGAGGATTGAAATCCTGAGCTGAGGCCTGGGAAAGGGGGCCTGGAGCATGGAGGAGAGAGAAAGGGTCTTCACATGAAGGATACTTCATAAGACAAAACCTTGGTCTAGATGTTTGCCCTAGATGTTTGCCCTGCCTCAAGGAAGGTTTCTCTGACAAAAAGGCTGTTTCTGGAGACTGGCTCTGTATGTTAATATTATTTAAGGTGAGGGTAACAGTTTCTCTTGAAGCCTACAGAACCTCAATTAACTTTTGGCTCCACAGACCAAGGTGACATGTACTGGAGAAAGCCTGCTCTGGACATCTTTGAAGAGTCTATCTGACCATTTTAGGGAGAGACTGATTCCATAAAATGAAAAAAATATTCCCCTCTCAAAATGGAAATGTATTTATCTTCTTAGAATAGTTTCTTACATTGTATTGACCACCAATTTAATCTGTTTTCTCTTTAAAGATAATATGTTAGAAAAACATAGTACAATTTTCACACTGGTGAGAAGATTCGTTTAAATTTCTTTTAACCTATTTACAAAATCTTGGGTTTATTTACAAATATGCCCAAGGCCCTACCAATAGGATATTCACCACTAAAGACACATTAATTTGTCTGGACCTTAGAAGTTAGGAGCCAAAGTGAAAATCAGACTGTCTCATTTAGAATATCAATGCCAACAATCAATAGCTAGCTAACCTTGAGTAAATTAATCTCTTTACACCTCCGTTTTCTCATCTGAAAAATGTTAATCACAGTGATTACTTCACAGAGTTATGAGCATTGCAGGTGTTAATACAGAGGAAATTCTTAGAGAAGTTTCTGGCAAAGAGTAGGTACTTAATAAATGTTAGCTACGATTATTATTCGTACCAGATGATTCAATGCACTGTGAAATCTTGAAAGTGTTCCTAAGATTCCCCACCAAGAATTTTTGCCATTATTTCTCTTTTTCAAAACCACCGTATTAAAAACTGCAATTGTACCTCACCATACATGAACAACAATTCTAGCTGCAAATATATCAATATAAAAAGTAAAACAACTAAGTATGTATAACAGAGAGAACATTTTCACGATACTAGGTTAAGAAGTACAGAAGCCACAGACGGTACTAACCATTAAGGAACAATTAATTTAAGGAATTTTTATATACCAAACAGAAAAATATGACATAAAAATGGTAGAAAATAAGGAAAAGTTAAAGATATCTGTATGACTAGTATTTAGAATATATAAAGAACTCCTAGAAATCAATATTAAAAAGATAGATCGACAAGTCACTTAAAGAGAAATGAAAGCAAGTTTCTCATGGGATAATTTTATATTTCAGGCTCTAGTTCATGTTCCTATCTCTGCATCGAAAACTTATAAATATCCGTAACTGGCATGAATATACTCTAAGTATGAAGAAACTGCGGCTGAATATTTTAACACACTGCCAGTAAGTAGAGCTTTGCAAAAACATACCCATAAATTAAAATGTGTATTGTATAGAGTGAACAAATCAACATCACTCCTACATCTCCATGTGAAAACATCTAAGATTCTACATGATTCATTCATGTTTGAGGCCTTCCCCTTTAAAAAGTAAATAATGACTCTGAAAAGACATGTAGGCAAGCAGGAACTCTGAGGAGACTTTTTCAGGTATTTCTCCAGGCTCATTCAAATTAAAAAAAAGGAATCACTACTTCATTTCTGAGTCATTGATCATGTGAAAAAACATTGAGCACTTTGAAACAAGACCATCAACTTGGCAAGTTGACTAGAAGATACCTCCTGGCTGCTGATATTCAGAACCTGAATAAGCCCCTTCTTTTCCGAGTGGGGGCTGCACACAGTGACTTGTTTCAAACCAGCCAAATAAGCAAAAGTGACAGGCCCTCACCTGTGAGATTAGGTTACATAAAGACTGGCCTCCCTTTTAATCTCTCAGCTATGCTGTGAGCTGCCCGTGGAGAGGTCCACATGGAAAAGCACCGACAGTGGACTCCAGCTGGCAGATCCCAGAAACTGAATGCAGCCAACCACCACCTGGGTTTGGACTTGGGAGGGCACCCTTCCGTGTCCTGCCCTGGATGACCGTAGCCCTGGCACCCTTGGTGCCAGTCTTGTCAGGCTCTGAGGTAGAGGACACAGCTAAACTGTGAAACTGACAGGACAAGTATTGTTGGAGATTTGGGGACAATCTCTTACACGGCAATACAGTTAATGCGTGCAATCAGATTTATTTAAGCATATCCGAATGTGATTTACTGAGTAGCTACTGTACGCGTGGCATGAAAATCTACTTCGTCTTTTTTTTTAAGGGAAGGTACAGGCAGGAGTGAAGGCGAGTAGGCAGGCAGGCAGGAAGAGAGAGGAAGAAACGTTTTCTTTCTTTTATTTACTTGTTCATCTTGGTTGTTCCCTGGGGCCCCAGGTCTTGAACTAGGGGTGTTGGGATGTATGTGGGCTACACCCAGTGAACTAAACCACTAGGCTACCAGCGTGCACACTTTTCATCTTTTTTAAGGAAATATTTATTAAACTTTGTATTGCTCCAAGTATTTGTGAGACTGAAACTCTTTTCATATCTCTTATTGGCAGTTTATCAAAACGAGGGGTCTGGGAACACTCCCAGGTTGGAGAACTTGTAGAGATTTGGGGAGAATGGTGCAGTTGGGGAGAAAGTGGAACTCCGAACCTTTCCCCACCCCCTGTCTATGCACCTCTTCCATCTGGTTGCTCCTGAGTTAAATCTTTGTAATAATCTAGGATGTAAGTGGGTTGGTTTCCTGAGTTCTCAGAGCCTTTCTAGCAAATTAATGGAACCTGAGGTGGGCGTTCTGGGAACCAGTTACTGAGAGCTAGTAGGTCAGAAGCACAGGAAATAGCCTGGACTTTCAGGGTGCTCTTGGGAGACTGAGCCCTGAACCTGAGGATTCAGAAGCTCTGTCCAGGCACACAGTGTCAGAACTGAGTTGAATTCTCTGACAGCCTGCTGTTCTCTGAGAACTGCTTGGCAGGCCGGGGAAGCTGCCACACATTCACG
>RJWH01004804.1:0-95868 GCA_004363575.1 Solenodon paradoxus | reverse complement strand
GAGTGTTTGGTCTAGGGTATATTCAGATTATGCTTCCTCTACTTTTTTTCTTTAACAATGGTAATCTGAAGATTAAAAAAGCAAAAAAATTACTGATGTCAACCTTGGCATGGCAGCACCTCAACTTCCACCATCTGGATGACGACAATGCCCCGAGGTATGGCCGAGCAGTTATGTTAAAGGAACCAAAGGCTGAACTGCCAGGCAGACAGGCTCACTTTAGAGTATGAAGAAAAATCAGGTTCTTTGTTCATTGAATGTCCATATAGTTTATCATCCAAACCCATGAAAATAATGACACTGGCACACCTTATGTGAACAGATCAGTTGGTTACTATGTTTAAGCCATTGTCTTGTTGACTCTCAACAGCTTAGTCTGTTATAACCAGTACAGAGACTAATGGATGCTGGGTCCATCAGTATAGAATAGCCTGGTAGAGTAACATAAATCCTATTAGTAATTTAATGTGCTTATTGATTTATTTTCTTGCTTAGGTGAAGCCTAATATTTAATCAAAAGCAAAGATGAAAATGAAAAGGGAAAAGTAAAAGTGTTTGAGAATCAGTGTATAGAAGATTAATGTACCAAAAATTAAATCGGTAAAGTGACTTAGCCAAAGCATCATTACCTCAGAGGTGTACCTGAACCTCCTGGCCACAGTCCTTCTGACTCAATACGGGGAACTTGAGAGGAGAGATGTTGGTACTATCAGGTCCTGGTTCCTCACAAACAACTCATTTGCTTTACCACCCTCCCCCAACCAGTTCCTCTTTTACATTTATACCTAACAGTTCTCAATCTCAGGAGAAAATAAGAATCCCAAAGTTGAAAAATTCCGTCTTGCTATAGTGCAGTCATGGGTTCCCATGACGTATCTTCACAGCGGATATGTTACAGCTTTACTCTCTACCATTATGTCTTCCTAAATAAGTCCCCCTTCACCCAGAATCAGCTGAGATTCTAGGTGGTGGGAATGAAGACTGCTGTCTGTCTAGCAGCCTCTTCTTACATAAAAATAGTGCTTGGTGTTTCTCACAGCTACCCTCACCCCATTTTCAGGGCTCTCTGAAACCAAATTCTTGTCAGTGGTATGTGAATGGAGCAAGGGTTGCCACCTTCTGATCACCAGGAAACTCCTGCTGACTGAAATGCAAACAAGATGATGGAATCTGGGGCAGCTTTCATGACCCAGCTTTCATAGGATGGGCAACAAGATAATGGGAGCTTGGTAGCCCTAATGATTGCAGAGCCACCATGGCAGCCCTGGGTTGCTATTCTAGACCATCATCCTGTCTAAGCTACTGTTAACTTAGAGTGTCACAAATCAGCAATAATTTATGGCAGTGAGATGGGATGGAATACTACTTTCCAGTTGTAAAAGATAAAGCTGGGCATTAGTTAAAGTGGTAAGAATAGATTTTAGTCAATAATTACTGCAGTGGAAAGAGGAGCCAGAGTGATTGAAATCAGTTTCAGTTTGTGTAACTGGATATTTTAATTTTTTAAATAATTTTCTTTGAAGTAACATTGCATTACAACTTTATATAAGTTTAAGATGTGCATCATCATAAATCAACATCTATGTGCATATTATATATTGTACATAATATTAAACATACTCTTTTAAGTTAACTAATAACAGTCCTAGTTTGTCCTTCACCAACTGACTCTTACCTAGTTTGCCCACCTCCCTGCCTCCTCCTCTTCTGGTAATCACTGATTTGGTCTTAGGAAATAAATGTTTATTTTTGTTTTATTTGGCTAATGTTTGGTTTTTCTATATAACAAGAGTGAAATCATATGTTTGTCTTTCTCTGAATTATTTCACTAGGAATAATTCCCTCTAGGTGCATTCATGTTGTTGCAAATGGCAATATTTCATCTTTTTTTTATGCAGCTGAGTAGTATTATGTGTGCCTGTGTGCACGTGCTCATGTGTGTGTGTGCGTGTGTGTGTGTGTATCTTCTTTAAGTATACATCTGTCAGTGGGTACATAAGTTGTTCCAAGCTCTTGGCTACTGTATAAAATGTTGCAATAAACATGGAGGTGCATATATGTCTTAGAGTTAATCGTTTTGTATTTCTTCATTTTTGTTTTGTTTTGTGTTTTTGTTTTTTGTTGTTAAATACCCAGAATGGGATAACTGAAACATTAGGAATTTCTCTTTTCAAATTTTTGAGGAATCTACATACCTTTTACATAATGGTACCAATTTGCTTTCTTATAACAGTGTGTAAGGGTTCCCTTCTTTCTCCATCCTCACCAATATTGCTGTTTCCAGAGTTTTGAATAATAGTCATTTTCACCGATGAGAGGTAATATCTCATTGTTGTTTTGACTTACATTTCCCTTATAATAAGAGATGATAAACATCTTTTCTTGTGCCTATTGACCATCTGTATCTGTCTTCTTTGGAAAAGTGTCCATTCAAATCCTCTACCTATTTTTAATAGGATTGTTTAGTTTTTAAATCATTGTTTAATTTTGACTTCTTTATATAATTTAACCCCTTGTCAGATATGAGTTGCTTATACTTTTTCCATTCATTAGGATGATTTCATTTTGAAATAGTTTATTTCGCTGTGCATATACCTTTATTTGATATAGTCACATTTCTTGTTTTTGCATCTATTTCCCTTGCCACTGGAGTCAAGTTCCCAAAGACCCAGCAAAGGCTGATGAGAAGGAATGCAATGTCGGTGTTTTCTTCCATTTATATTATGGTTTCAAGTCTTGCATACATATTTTTAATCCATTTTGAGTTAATTTTTGTGTATGGTGTTAGTGGTCTGGATTTAGTCTTGTTGGCTTATCACTAACTGAGCTTTCTGAAGGGAGAAAGGAGTAGGGAGGGGAACTGAGAAGGGGTGTGCTGAGTCAGGAAAGTGGAAAGTTACAAAAATCGAGAGTAGGCTACTGGGATTTGCTAATGAGCTTTTATGGAAACTCTGCTCCTATCCTCCTACAGAGACTAGGAGACAGGGACCATATTTTCAAGTACTGTCTGGAACAAGCATTAAATTTTTTTGGCAGCCTTGAGTTTCCCCAGACAGGAATTCCAGGGGCCTGGAGTAGTCATCCTAGGGACATGGTCTTGAGCTGTTAAAAACTTTGCTAGAATTAGTTTCTGTCTTACTGCAATATTTGGGTGGAGTCCCTACATACTAAGAGCTCTTTTACACACTCACACCCCACCCCACCTTTTATCTGGGTTCTTTGTGGTGCAACTCCAAGGAAAGCTAGGCCCTTGGGATGGCAGAAGAGCAAATGTGATCTAGGGTTTTTCCAGCTCTCAGCTGACTCTCAACCCTGCAGTGCTTTTCTCAACCCATTGGAGTCAAGCAGGCTTGGAAAGATCAGGTGGACAAAAGCCAGGAGTCATCATAGTTGCTATCATCCATTTTCAAGTTTTAAAAGTTAGAGATGGCCTTTAGTCAAAACCTGGGTCCCTAAGCTAACTAGAACATTGAATTAGAGGGCGAGGCAACAGGTCAAGTGGAGCCCAGGGGCAGATATGGGTTGGAGATCTGGGACCAAGGGGAGTGGCCCACAGAGGAAGGGCACAGATAGGTAGAAGCTTGGCTTCCATAAAGCCAATCAGCAAATTCCAAGGCTGGCAATTAGGAATTCCTGTGGACTCTGGATTCCTGTCACAGGGTGCCTCTCTCTCTAAATCCTGTCCATACCCCACCTCCACCCCTACTCCATCCCCAGAGCACCTTCCTTCTCTTTTACATGTCCTTGACTTGTTGGTGCCTTCCAAGTTCAACCTTTCTCCAGCAGTATGTCTGCCTGTAACTTCCTTCTCTGCTTGACTAAGGGCCTGCTAAGTCTCAGCCCTCAACTGTCAGTTTGAACACTGCCTTGTTTCTTTCCCTCAGCCCCCAGACCAGTTTAGTCTCCACTCCCTCTCCACTCCAGACTTCTGTATGATGCCCTGTCCTTTCTGTGACCAATCTAATAGTCATGTATGCTAAAAAGATGCTGCACTTACTCTTGTGTCATCTCAAGCACCAAGGAGAACCTCAGGAACAATCAGCTAGATAACTGAAAGTGGAAACTTGATTGAAAGAAAAGAAGCTGGGATGAGGGTCAGGGGAATGAGGCATGAACTATCACCTACTCTTTTGTGAAGCATGACAGGGGAATGGGGCAAAGGAATAGAGAGGTCTTGCTGTTGTTGTTTTTTTTAAAAAGTACAAGTGCAGGCAGGAAGAGAGGAAGAGGCACTTTATTTTTTTATTTAGCTGTTCACATTGGTTGTTCCCCCTGGCCCTAAGTCTCAAACCTGGATGTATGTGGGAACACTGCCAGGGTGTACTAGATGGCTAGGCCACTGGGGCATGCCCGAGAAGTATTTTGATGGTATAGCACAGTGAAGAAAAGGCTGATTCAACAATGTTATCAGGGCCAGAATGTTTGAAAGCAAAAGCTAAGGAGTCTGTGGAAAGGAGAGAGTTGGAAGAAATAGTGAGGGCAGCAGAGCTGAAGACCTGGTTTAGTAAAGACATCAAGAAAGGAAGAAAAGTTTTCCCAAAGAGGAAAAGGAAAGCGGCATCACAGCTCTTATAATATACCTGCCCCATACCTGTCACTCAATTTATGGAGGGGAGAGGTAAAAATGTGGTTGCCTGTTTCAGATGACCTCTATTATCTGGAGGTTAGGGTTTATGAATAAAAGATATTGGGAGTCTAAGGTCTTTGAAGAATTACTGTCATTTTTGGTTTAGAATTGACAAGTGCTGTAACAAGTAGACCCCAAAATGCAATGCTTCTAGAGTGTAGTCTCTATGCTATAGAAATCTAATTTTTGCTCACTTAGTGGTCCAGAATGGTGTTCAGGTCAGTGGGTGGTTCCCTCCTTGGTAATCATTCAGACTTGCAGGTGCCACCATCCTTTAATGAACCGAGAAAGAAGAAAGAACATGCAGAATATCCACAGGTGGTCCTCACAACCTGGTATAGAAGGAATCTGAAGTACTGCTCACATTTCCCTGGGGAGACCTTAGTCACCTCCCCTCTCCAAACTACAAAGAAGACTAGAAAATGTAGTCCAGCTGTGTACTCATAGAAGGAGAGAACAGGATTTGGCAGACAGTAGGTTTCACCACCGTGGTATGTAGAATAATGGAGCCCAAAGATGACTTTTTGTTAATCCTCAGAACCTATGGATATGTTTTCTTACATGTCAAAAGAGGCCTATGCTCTTGATGTTTATGATCTTGAAAAGAGGATGTTATTCTGGATTATTCCAGTGGGTCACATGTAATAACAGGGTCCTTATGAGTGGAAGAGGAAAAGCAGCAGAGTCTGTGTCAGAGTGATACACTTGAAAAAGATTTGTCTGATCATTGCTGGCTTTAAAGATGGAAGGGAACCATAAGCCAAGGGATTCAGGAGGCCTTAGAAACTGGAAAGAGCAAGAAACTACTGTAGAGCCTCCAGAAAGAATGCAACCCCTGCTTATATTTTGATTTTAGGCCAAAGAAATCCATTTTTGACCTCTGAGCTCCAGAGCTTTAAGATAATAAATTTGTGTTTGGGACACTGAATGATAACAATTTGTCATAGCAGCAATGAGAAACTAATAAAACCACATTTGGTAATTTATTGTTATAAAAACTATGTACTGGTGATACTGGAATTATTTTATTTTAAATTCTAAGAAGACTATATCTCTACTTACCATGTTGTGCACAAGCCTATTGACTGCCTCATGAATGCTCAAGAACCAGTCAGGGATGGTGGACTTTAATGTGGTGGAGAAGTTCTAGAATAGTAGTTGTCAAAATCTGGTCTTCAGACCAACAGATTATGCATCACCAAAGACCTTGTAGAAATGCAAATTCTCTGTCACCTCAGACCTACTGACTCAGAAATGCTGGGGAGTTTCGCATGATTCTGACACTTGCTTAAGTTTGAGAACCACCATTCTAGGACTGAAAGACTGTTCTAGATTGAAAGGATGCAGGAACAGCAGGTAGATGTTTTGAGCAGAAAACTGCTAAGAGCAAGGATCTACCTTAGCAAGCTAAGCTAGATGTGGTACAGACACACCCTTAGTTACTCACATTTTACTTGAGATAACCTTACCAGGTCTCTTGAGAGCTCCGCCCCCTAGACACACCCACAAAGGGAGGAGCCCCCACCCCTCAGATATACACAAGAATCCATTTTGCCTCTGTGAGATGTGGGCAGTACATATGGTGCACACACATGTGCATTACCTTCATTATGTAACTTTCCCAGCCAGCAGGGAGCTTAACACTTGCTGCGTGAGCCTGACCAAATGGCTCTCTCCCTGAATTATTCTGGATGGACCCAGCGACTCATGGGGTCTCTCAGCTCATCCAAATCAGAAGACTAAAAAGATGTAAAAACTAATTAATAATGCATGATTCTGATCTTTTTATTTTAAATGATTATAAAGACAAAGAAACTAAAATGGAGTTTAAGCATTGGATGGTAGTAATGAATCTGTTAATTTTCTGAATTTGATTATTATATAGAGGTCCTTGTTTAGGAAATATAAAAGTAAAGGTATTCGGAGGTGGTGGGGCACCAGTTATCAAGTTCTCAAATAATTCAGGAAAAATAGTGTTATACTGTACTTTTTCAATTTTTCTTTGAGACTGTTTCAAAGTTTAAAAAACTTTTAAACCCAACACGATACCATTTATTAAATATCGGTTTGGCAAAAATGAAAATCATTGATAATACCTAGTCTTGGTTAAGGTTTGGGGAAGCAGAATGCTTCATTCACTCAGAGGTATAAATTATTGCAATATTTTAGAGGACAATTTTACACTATATCAAACATTTAAAAAGAAAGTTTTGCCTCAGCAAATTTTGTCTCTGATTTTCTGTAGGGGTGATATACATACATACATACATATATATACACACACACACACACACATATATATATATATAAAATCTTTTAGCACTGCTTATAATAGCAAAACAAATCTGGAATCACCAAAAATAATGTTTAAATAACTTATGGATGGCATAATTATACAATGAGTTACTAAGAGCTATTAGAAAGAACACAAAAGAAATGTACTTTCCCTTGCAGAATACTAAACAATAGAAATTCAAATATATCAGTGCCATTTATAGTAAGAATCCTCCATGAAAAATAAAAGCAAATGTTTAGAAGCAAAAGTGTCCATTTGAGCAGGGCAAAGTGTGGCCTCATCCCCTTTTGATTCCCTGGTGTTGCAATTTGATTTGAACCCCTGAGAGTCTTT
Organism: Solenodon paradoxus; assembly: GCA_004363575.1. Lineage (NCBI taxonomy): Eukaryota > Metazoa > Chordata > Mammalia > Eulipotyphla > Solenodontidae > Solenodon > Solenodon paradoxus. Next base: position 88,612 of record RJWH01004804.1, on the reverse strand, counting down.
ATAAAAATTCCTTATAGTGTAAATACAGATAATTGGTTTAAATTCTTCTCAGTTATCTTGAATTAAAATATTCATTCCTGATAAGAAATGAGTGTTCCAGATCTGGTCGGATACTAGCACTAAGTGACTATGGGCACCAAGGGGAGCTTCCCTGTGAATGTTCTAAATCTGTTTTCTCCTTGCCCCCTGCTGTCATCTTGTTTCTGATAAGACTATGAATCCATGATTAATTAAATGAACTAATTTTAACCTTTAAATGGGCAATCTGTATCCCTTCCCACCCATCTGCAGCCCAGCTGAAATGCTATAGTGTGAATTTGGCTACAAAAAAGTGTGTCAAGAAGACAAGTGTGGGGAGCCGAGGATCCCAGGTTAAGGCCCTACAGCAAGTAGCATGCAGCCATTGAGTCATCAAGGCTGTGTTGCATGAAAAAATTCTAGTATGCATTTGTCCATTGACCCATACCCTTGACTAGTTGGCATTAGAGAATGGTCTGAGCCAAGAGCTGGTATACCCAGGAGCAAACCTTAGATTCTCCTATGTGCATAAAAGGGGTAGTCAAATTCAGAAAGATAGTAAAAAGAATTGAGGGATGAGGAAGGCCCCAAGTTTGCCCCTCAAAGCCCCAACTGTCAGCAAATTTCCATACAAAATAAACTAAATATCTTCCAGGATTCTAGATGTGGGAAGAAGTAAGAGTAGAACTGGGAAATGATGTAACTCTTCCTGTAAAAGTGGTTTAACTTCTTATTTTTTTGGTGGGGGGAGGAGAGTAATATCACAGAAAGAAAGAAAAATGTTATAGTATTGCTGGAGAGTATTTCTATTGTAACAGGTTGGAGTTCATCTTTGTTTTTAGAAAAAAAAAAGAAAGCTTCTTAAAAAAGAAACTGGGACCTAGGAGCTCCAAGGTGTCTTTTTTTGGTTTGTTTTAATGGTATCCTCAGAGAACTTTAAGTAACTACTGAATTAAATTTAAAAATTTAAGTGACCTCAGGATGTCTTCGTATTAGAATGTAGCTAAGCTCTGTATCTCAGACATTGTTTTGTGGAAGGAAGTTGAACTTTCTAGATACAAGACCATCTGAAACAAAATAGGGACAATGACAGTGTGCCAAAACAAATAGCTATACAAAAAAATTCTTTACTAAGTCTAGAGCCTCTGCAAAGGGAGTTTTTTTTTTTCTTTCCCAGTTTGTGTTTACTTTAGGATGTTGGTTTTAAGACCATAAGTTTAATAACTACTAAACACAGTTCCCTTCTACAGATAACAAAATGTGAAGAAGTACTATGGGCTATGAAACAATTCTTCCTGTAGAAAGCAGTAAGTTGTAAAGTCCATTGTTGAGAACTTGGTAGAGAGCAGTATGTTGTCAGATTCCAATCAGGAAAACAATAATTAATGTTGTAATTATTTGGGTTGTGGGAATCTAAAGCAGAGGATATTTCTTTGTAACACACTCAGATATCAGCATCAGGGAAAGCCACTGCCAGATGTTATTTACAGGGTTTTGTTTTGTTTTTCACCCTGGTCCCAGGTTTCAAACCTGGGTCCTTGGGCTTTACATGGTCTGTACCTTATCTGCCACCTGAGCCATTAGGGCGTGTCATATAACTTTAAAATAACATTGTTTAAGGAAAATAAAAATACGTTTAAGAATTTGAAATACTATCAAAAAGGAAGCAAATGAGAAGTTTATGACTGAAATATATTTAATGACAGATCTTCAGCTAATGATATTTAATGAAATGGATGATAAATCATATACAGAAAAGACTAAGTAGGGAGTGAGGGATAAAAAATATAAATGAAAGGTTTAGAGGCATAGAAGATACATTAAGAATGTCTAATAGAGTTTTATTTGTAGTCCCAGAAGAAAACAAGAAAGTTAATTGTATAGAGCTAATAGTTGAGCACATAATGGTTGAGAATTTATCAAATCTGAAGAATGATTTAAATCCACAAATTTAAAAGGCTAAAGAATTACAAGTAGAATTACTAAAAAAAAAATCCACATCTAAACATATAGTAAAACTAGAATAAACCAAAGATAGAGAAAAAAATCTTAAAATAATCCATTAACAAAAGTATACACAAAATGGCAGATGAACAGCTGATGGCTCACCAGCAGATCAAGTAAACAGAAAGCAGTAAGATTTAACCCAAATATATCAGAAATGTACCAGAAATTATACACTAAAAGTCGAGTGTTCTTATAAGAAATTATCAGGATGGACTAAAACAACAATAAATACAACATGCTATTTCCCGGAGGCATATCTAAAACAAGGACACAGAAAGTTTGACAGTACGAAGGATCGAGAGGGAACTGCTGTATAACAGTAATCAAAAAGAAGTCAACACTTTTAATAACAGGAAAATATTGACTTCAACTAAGCTAATAGAATGACTACAGATGGTGGTTTACTTCTTAAAGTTCAATTCACCAAAAGGTAAAACGATTTACTATTTGTATGCACCTAATATAATAATATGGCCCCAGATATTTAAAGCAAAATTCATGTAACTATAAGTTGAGTCATTGACAGAATAAGCAGATAAAAAGTCATTCAGAGTAGAGATTTGAACAGTATATTTCAAATTTTATCTAAGTGGATTTATCTAGATGACTAAATCTAGCATCTAGAGAACACTTGTTTATTTCAAGAGTTTATGGAAACTTCACTAAGATCAAAGTTGCTGAACCACAAGCAAATCTCAATGAATTCCAAAGGATAGAAATCTTATAGAATATGTTTTCTGACCATAGTGCAGTAATAAAAATATAAATAGGAAGTTCTTAATATCTTTGGAAATTTAAAAATACTTCTAAAAATCTGTGGGATCTGCTGATTTCCCGATTTTACTTCCTGTTTGACTTCTTATGCTTCCTGTTATTTCTTGTTTACCACACCAAAGGTTTATCAATTTCAATACTCTTTACAAAGTACCAACTTTGACTTTTGGTCCTCTCTACTGTTTTATTAATTTTTCTCTCATCTTCATTATTTTCTTTAATTTTAAAATATAAGATAGAGCATTAGCCATTTTAACACTGTTTGTAAAGTTTTAAAAAATGTATTTACAAAAGTGCGTATTCAGTTATCCCTAAAGCAACCCTGTGAGCTGAATCTTTTCACCCATTTTACAGATCAGGAAAATATAAACAATTAGGAAAACAAACTCATAACCATTGCATTCACTGGAATATTGACTTTATGGTTTGCATCCAAGACCAAAGGAACTTCTGCCTTCCTCCAGGGCTTCACCCTGGTTCACATTGGGACCTCCTCTCATTCTGTAAGATATTAGAAACACTCATCCCCCAAAGAGCTATGGTTAAGACATTGGGAGCTTGGCTCTCACCAACCCTTCCTGCATTAAAATCCAACACTTCTATTGCTAAGAAAACATGGGGGTGGAGAGGAGAAAGGTGAGTGGATAGGCCACCAAAGCTAGACTAGCAAATGTGAAGCAGCCCTCACTCCACACAACACCCTTGTCACAAGGCTAGAGCTGGAGGTTCCTTCTGCTGACCTTTTCCAAAATGTTAAAGCATTTTTTCTTAGAAATAATACATTTCTTGCTTAAAAGCAAGTTTGTCACTGAGTATATCCATTTTTTTTTTCTGGAAACTCAAGTTATATTGTTATGTTGGGCGGATTTTCTTGAACTTCAGATAGGACTGTTAGCTATTACCTGAGCATCTAGATGCTTAAGCCCCTTGGATGGGGCCACTATACTTCTAGATTTATTTTACACACCCTTACACAAACACTTTTAATTCTATGTATGCTTCTAAGGGCCTCTAATAACAGTAACTTCTCCAACCCTCATGACAACCTATGAGGCTGCTACTAGTATTATCCCAAGAGGCAGTTGAGGACACATGAGCATAAAAATAGGTTTAGTTAATTGCAAATGTGAAATAAATAAGTGAAAGAATCTCCATTTGGACCCAGGCTTCATAGAGGAGACACCGTGCCCTTTGCCACCAGCTACATTATCTCTCTACATGGGGTTTACACCAGCTCATTCCTAAGCATAACCTGTATTATGCCTGCCTGACCAGAACCACCAGGTCTAAATGGGAACACATAGTGGTAAGAATTGAGTTAAAGTGTTCTGACTTTCTTCTCCATGTCTCCAGGCCAAGGTGCTCAGCTGAGGCCTGGGAAAGAGGCATGGAAATGCTCAGCCAAGGGAATCCTCTGGAAAACCTCAAGGTCCTGAAGCAGACTTCACTTCCCGGCTATCCTCAGCTAACTGATCTTCAGATTACATTTTTTCCTATTTCCATGAGAGAAAATTTCCCTTGCATTGATATTAAGTCAAATTTGACTCCTAGAATCTCCAAACATAAACCCAGATCAAATTATTTTTCAGTCTTTTACTTCCAGACACATTTGCTAATACAGCGTGCATTCCTAAGTAAGGCTTTTCCAAACTCATGGTTGACTAAGGTTTTCCCTTCCAGCTTCTTCCCTTCTCCCCTTCCTCCTTTTGAGTACCACAGGGACTGAACTTATCACATAGTCTTCTGAACTCCCAATATCCGTGAGATGTGAGACCTTGGTAAGTTTTGGTAAGCTTTATTTTTCTAGGAATTTTCTCATTTTATCTAAAATTTCTAATTTATTGGCTAAATATATATATATATATAATATGTTATATTATGTATATAGCATTCGTAACATCAGACTTTAGAAATTCTCTGAGTCTTCAATTACAAGGGAATGGGTGCTTTATTCAAAGTGTGGCAACAGGGAAAGTTCTCAAAGAGAATGTCTCTCCAAACATGAGGAATGAAAAATTTTATAAGGGAAAGAAACAAAATCCAAGGTGCTCACTACAATTTTGGTGGACTTTGGTTGGAAAGGTATCAAAATCTTGTTAGTTGTGTTTCTTTGTGATTTGATGCTTTAGTATGTTGCATCCAGTTCTGCATTGTTGACTCAAGGAATTTAGAGGGAGTGGGTTATTCTCTAGGCATTAAGGGAGCAAAAAATTTAGTGTATGATTAGAGAAGAAAAGTTTACAGTTTTACTTATTTCCCTTTTATTTCTGACTTTAGTTATTTATACTTCCCCTTTTCTTCTTAATCAATCTTAAGATTGACCAGAGGTATGTCAATTTTACTAGTCTATTCCAACACACACACACACATACACACACACACACACACACACACACACTCTCCCTTTTTGTTTATTCTGTTTTTCAGTTTCAAGAATTTCTGTCCCTTACTACTTCCCTGTTTTAACTTTTTTTGAATTTATTTTGACTAACTTTTTGAGATAGTGCTTAGGTTATTATCAAGTTTTCTGATTTTCTAAAACATCTTTCTACAAATTTCTTGCTATGAATTTCTAAGCATTGTTTAAGCAATATCCTGCTAGTCTTGATATGTAGTATTTTCATTATCAACCAGTTCAAAATATTTTCTCCTCTGAACCACAATTTAAGAATGTATTGCAAATTTCTAGATATAATGGGGATGCCCAGTACATGTTTATTGTTAATATCTAATTTTAATTGTATAGTCAAGTAACATACTCTATATATGATCTCAACTCTAACATTTTTGAGATTTCATGGTATTGCATATGGTCAAATTTTCCAATAGCTTTATTGATATAATTGACATAAAAAATTGTGTATTTGATTTTTAAAGTTTTATATGTGCTTTAAAAATCCTTTATATATATGATTACTTTTAACCCATAATTTTCAAACCTGTATCTTTAATAAATTTTAGTCTGTTTATCCTATTAGTACTGAAAGGTGTCAAAAATCTTCTATGACTGAATTTTATATTTCCCTTTTGAATTGTGCAAATAGCTGTCAACTCCTGAGCTATGTTACTAGGTAGATCCTAAATTAAAACTGCCCTCTCTTTTCATTATTATCTCATTTCTGACTTTTTTTTTTCTTACTTAACTTTATCTCTAAGAATGGTTTATAGTTGCTACAGCAGTTTTCTGGTATATTAAAACTTCCCAATTAAACCTTCCCGCCTCTCGGTGTTTATCTATATTTTTCTGTATCGATGCTGCATTCTAGATAACTTCTTCACCCATCTGTCTTCAGTTCACCAATTCTTTTCACTCCTGTTTAACGATCTACTGCCAAATACAACTTGAAATATTTTAAGCATACTTGTTTTCATAAATGTTCCCCATAATCCAATACATGAAGTCTATGTATGTCGGTTCTGCTGATTTTCAGATCTTTTTTAAAACATAGCTGAGTCTCTGCTTGTTGATTATCGCCCCTGAAAATTTATTTAAAAGGTCTACATTGAAGGATTTTTATTTGCTTCTACGGGGTCTCAAATTGTGTAAAGACTGGTCAATGACCACAGTGTCAGGGATGTTTTCTACAGTCCCCTAGGGTTGGGGGAGGGGGTGTGCTTAGAACTGGTTTATCTTGTCCTGAGGGTATAGCACTTTGGGAACCAGCTTAATAATAGAAAGGTCTTATATAAAATCAATACCTTTGGTGGGCCTTACTCCGACCTTGTCTTTCTCACTCCCTGTGACTAAATGGTGCCCGACTGTACAGTATAGGGCATAGGTGCTTTGGCGTTCACCTCTATGATGGCAGTGTCCCATTTTTAAACTGCCCTTCCTGTTTAAATTGCACTGTCTTCAGTACCAATGGGGAAAAGGAGGCTGTAATTCAACATATTTTAAATGCAGTATTTTTCATTGTCTTTGGTGGGAAATCGACCCAAATAATGTAGTCTACCTTTACTAGAACAAATGCTTGCTCATGACATTACCATACATATTTAACATCTAGAGCTAAACAGCATCTTGATCCTCCTCCCAAATATAACCACTTTAGGCTGTCTTCACACTTATCTTTCAGTTTCCAGTTTACCTACTATTGTCCAGCATTTGAATTCTACTTATCTTTAGTCTGTGGAATAGAAATTTTTTAAAATAGTCTTTATTTGCTTACATATTGGCAACTTTATTCTTCATGCATATCATTCTCTGGAAGATGTTGGGGGGTGTGTTGCTAAAGCAATGGGAGTTCCGAGGTGAGCCTGAATAAGAAGCCACCTGGAATGGCTGGAGACTGGAACCCCCTCTTACATATTGGCAACTTTATTCTTCATGCATATCATTCTCTGGAAGATGTTGGGGGGTGTGTTGCTAAAGCAGTGGGAGTTCCGAGGTGAGCCTGAATAAGAAGCCACCTGGAATGGCTGGAGACTGGAACCCCCTCGTCTGGGATCAGCCTGAGGGGTGCTTATCTGGCCCTAGGTAATAAGAAGCCTTGCAGTCCACTTTCTGTGCGAGTCAATGAAGGTCATGTTAAATGTATTCAGCAGGCTGGGGTACTTGGAATCTATTTGTGTGATAGCTGTTCTTTTTTTTGTTATTTAACCTGTTTTCTTCAAACTTGGCAGTACATTTTGTACAAGCAGAGCTTAAGTAAGTGTGGACCTTTACCCACAGGCACACCAATAGCCCTGGCCACATTAAAACCTCAGGTTTGTCTAAAACAGAGCTGGTCTTATCTACAGCAAATAAAAAACTGATGAATGCCTGGCAACTACTGAGAATCAATACTCCATAGCCTCTATTCTATCCACTGAACACAAGGACAGGCTGCTTGATGATGCATGAGCATTTCCAGTTGCTGCCTTTGATAAAGATAAATAAAAAGATGTAACTCAATATCCCCTCTACTTTTTCCTTCTTTCCACTGGGTGAAATTCACTTTCCTCTGAAAGCTGTTTAGTTCACTATCTGTTAGAGTGCCTTTGTGTTTTTAATCCCCTTGCCTTTGATCTGTGATAGCTTAGTGCCTAGGAAAATGGATGTGCCTAGCAGATCCTCAAGTTCTTGATAAATAATCCAAATCTGTGGGTAAGGCCATGTTTGTCAGTGTTATAAAAAGTAAAAAGGGCAAGTATGGTCATGACATTTCAAAATGAAATTGAGTGGCAGGATTTCTTTCCCACTTCCTTCCCTATCCCACTCTACCCTCTCCATCAAAACTTATGGCGGGGTGGGAGGGTTTGGAAACAAGCAAAAGAATTATACTCCTTAACAGAAGCATGGAACCTATGCAGCTAAAGTCAAAAATCCTAGAGAAAGCCAGGAAACTATCTGGCTAGAAGATAGTTCTGTTGTTAAGAGAATGCATTTTAGAGCCAGAGAAACCCAACTTACAATTCAGCCTCTACTGATAGGCCCCACCCAAAGTACTTTGGGGCAGGTTACTTTAACTCTCAAGACACTATTTACATAATTAATGGATTTATATAGTTAACAATCTTTTATTAAATTTTGTTGCCAAAAGAACTGTGTAGTGACTGATTACTTACAGAGCCTGCTCATTCCCAGAGGTTATGATTCAGCCCCAGTATGATAATCGGTCCAATCAATCTGTACTTCTGGTGGAGGTATCACTTAATTACTCATGAAACCTGAGTTATTAGCCCCATGGGACTAGTCTCCTGTTGCCTTTCCTGGTTTGGATCTGGTAAAACTTACCCCCCAATGATGTGACACATGAATGCATGAATAGCTTTCCTGGCATACTGCTCCATCTAAAGTATGTCACAGTCTGTTTACTTTGGAGGAAGTCTTTATTGGCGTTCCACCTTACCTCACCACAACTATCTGGCTCTTGATGGCCGAGAGTGAGTCCTGAACAAAGTATTCATAACATTTTACGACAATACACACATGTAGTGCATGACATCTTTATAACACATTCCAAAACAAACATTTAACAGGATTATTAAGAAGTATGAATTTCCTTCTATCCCTTGATTACTGATACTAAGTATTTTTAGCTTCTAATAAAATGCCCTACTTTTCAGCTCCCTGAATGAATTCTTTTAGTGAAAGGTGCAAATTCATGTTGAAGATGTATTCCACGACTAAATATGCTGAATTTCTCCTTGGTTGAACCTTTTAACTAGTACATAATGTGAGGTTTACCTTCATTACACAGTCATCATTTGTTGAGGGGGTTTGTTTCAGCCATTCAACTAATAAATTACAATAGTACAGTTGATCAACTTGCATTTTTAACAAGTGAATCCCTATCTCCTGTGAGATTTATAAGTATACTTTTTACTTTTCCTGTAACATTCAAATTGGTTCAGAAGTTATTACTCCCTCAAATCATCCAATTATATCTTTATATGATCACTATTGTTTATTCCCTGAAATTTATCCCAGAATTTGTCCACTGAATACTTGAATCTTTTCCACTAATCAATATATAACTGGAATTCAAAGCTATATCTGAATCTCCTACATTTCTACTCACAGGATTTACTCAAATATTAACTGATGGCCACTATATGATTTCTAATTGAAGTCATTCCTCATGTTTTATGTCCAAATATATCTGCTTTATACTTTATCACTTGGATAGGCTTTTTCTCCTATATGAATTATTTTATATTCCATAAGGGCTCAACTACTTTGACACTGGAGCCTTCCTTGTTGGCTATGACTGATAATCACACAGAAAAGATTACTTATGGTTTAAATTATGCTACATAAATTATGTCATGAACAAAGATACTCTTACATTCATAAGGTTTTTCTTCCTTTGAGTTTTTTGAAACCTAGTAAGATCTTCCTCCTAAAGGGAGATGCTCATCCTGGCCCCATCCAGAACTTTCCCTCCTATGTGAGTTCTCTTCTGTGATATTCCACTATAAATTCCCATGTTTGTCACATTTAAAGTTTCCTCTCCAATATGGGTTCTTTTATGCTTGGTGAAGTTTGATCTGATATTGAAAGCCTTTCCACACTCATTACATCTATATGGCTTCTTTCCAGTGTGGATTCTTTTGTGTTGGTCAAGGACTGATCTATAATTGAAGGATTTTCCACACTCACAATTATAGGGCTGTTGCCCACGGTGGATGCTCTTATGGTTAATAAGACTTGAATGTGAGATATAAGCCTTTCCACACACATCGCATTCATAGGGTTTCTCACCTGTGTGGATCCTTTTATGCACTGTGAGGCCTGAGCTATTCCTGAATGCTTTCCCACACCTATCACATATATAGGGTTTCTCCCCTGTGTGTATCCTCTTGTGCTGAGAAAGGAGTGAGCTATAACTGAAAGATTTCCCACACTCAACACATTTGAATGGTTTCTCACCAAGATGGACTCTTTTATGGCTTATAAGAGTTCGGCTTGAGAAAAAAGCTTTTCCGCATTCATCACAGGTGTAGGGTGTCTTGCCAGGGTGGGTACTTTTATGGTTAATAAGGCTTGAGTGTGAGATATAGGCTTTTCCACACACATCACATTCATAGGGCTTCTCCCCAGTATGAATTCTTTTATGCACTTTAAGGCTGGAGTTGTTTCTGAAGACCTTCTCACACCTGTCACATTCATAGGGTTTCTCCCTAGTGTGGACCCTTTTGTGTTGAGAAAGAAGTGAGGTGTAATTAAAAGATTTCTCACAAACATCACATTTGTAGGGCTTCTCCCCAAGATGAATCTTTTTGTGGTTTATAAGGGTTCGGTATGTGATAAAGGCTTTTTCACACTCATCACACTTATAGGGCTTTTCCCCAGGGTGTACACTTTTATGATTTATAAGGCTTGAGAGTGAGATGTAGGCTTTCCCACATTCTTCACATTTGTAAGGTCTCTCCCCAGTGTGGATTCGTTTATGTACTTTAAGGCCTGAATTATTTCTGAAGGCTTTTCCACACTCATCACACCCAAAGGGTTTCTCCCTTGTATGGATCCTTTTATGTTGTTCAAGGGCAGAGCTATAATTGAAGGATTTCTCACAATAACTACATTTATAGGGCTTCTCTCCAAGATGAATACCTTTGTGGTTTTTAAGGCTAGAGCGTGAGATATAGGCTTTCCCACATATGTCGCATTTATATGGTTTTTCCCCAGTATGGAGCCTCCTGTGGACTTTGAGGCCTGCATTGTTTCTGAAAGTTTTTCCACACACATCACATACATAAGGTCTTTCTCCAGTGTGAATGGTCCTGTGCTGAAGAAGTAGTGAGTTATAGCTGAAGGATTTTCCACACTCCTTACACTCATGGGCTTTCTTTCCGGGGTGAATGCTTTTATGAACTGCGAGGCCTGAGCTATAGCTGAAGGCTTTGCCACAGACATCACACTTGTAAGGTTTCTCACCTGTGTGGATTCTTTTATGCACTATAAGGCCTGAGCTGTTCCGGAAGGCCTTTCCACATTCATCACATTCATAAGGTTTCTCTCCAGTGTGGATGACTTTATGTTGAATGAGGAGAGAACTATAATTAAATGATTTCTCACACTCATCACATTTATAAGGTTTATCTCCAAAGTGGATGCTTTTATGGTTTAGAAGTGTTCTGCATGTAATGAAGGCCTTCCCACACTCATCACATTCATAGGGTTTCTCGCCTGTATGGATCCTTTTGTGGACCCTAAGGCCAGAACTATTACTGAAGGTCTTCCCACAGATGTCACATTCATAGGGCTTCTCCCCTGTGTGGATCCTTTTGTGGACTCTGAGACCAGAGCTATTCCTGAAGGCCTTTCCACATTCACCACATTCATAGGGCTTCTCTCCAGTGTGGATCCTTTTATGTTGGTCCAAAACAGAGCTATAATTGAAGGACTTTCCACACTCATCACATTTACAGTTCTTCTCCCCAGAATGGACACTTTTATGATTTATAAGGCTGGAGTAGGACATGTAGGCTTTCCCACATTCCTCACACTTGTACGGCTTCTCCCCAGTATGGATCCGCTTGTGAACTCGAAGGCTTGAGCTGCTTCGGAAAGTCCCTCCACAGTCATCGCACTCATAGCGTTTCTCCCCAGTGTGCATGATTTTATGTTGAATAAGGCGAGAATTATATTTGAAAGATTTTCCACACTCATCACACTTATGTGATTTCTTAACAGCACTGGTTTTCTGCTGTATACTGGGTTGAGAGTTTCCATTAATGCTCTCCACACTTTTGCCCTGTTCACTGCTTTTCTGTTCTATAAGGACAGTGTGATGTGCATCATATTTTAAGCTCAGGTTTAAGTTTTCCTCAGATACCTCCTCTTCCTGTTCTGTCTTTTTAGTTGTTGTATTCTTGATTTTGCCAATCTTTTCCCTGATGCCACTTTTGTCTTCCTTCATGCTTTTTCCCTCAGGCTTTTCCAGTTGATTTTCTACCTTGCTATTCCAATCACAAGTTTCACCAACCTTAGATTCCTGCAAATGATCCTTGTGAAGACCTTTCACTTTAGGCCACACAAAGTCTCCATTTCCAAGATCTTCACAATTTTCAGTTGACTCCTCATCCTCAGTGCCCCTCATCTTCATATGTGACACTAAACCAAGAAAACAAAAATGTTCATTTTGTTTAGAAGAAACTGGAAGAAATACATCTAATTTCCACAAATATTTATTGACATATTGTGCTATATGACAGGTACCATTTTTAATTGCCAGGGATACAATGGTAGGCATATAAAATGCCTGCCCCATGGAGCTAATGTTAAAATGCCAGAGGTCCTGAATTAAGTGGGATAAACATCTTTTCTATTCTTATGTAACAGCTTAGCATAAGGGTAAGCTGAAAGGATGGACAAAACATCAATTAAGCTTTTGAAAAATGTTACCTAGCCATGGAAAAAGAGAGGGTAGAAGAAATCTGAAGAAAAAGAGACAGATTAGTAGGTAAGACAAAATATAAGAAAATATAATTACTAGAGGGCAGGTAAAAGTGAAGAAGAGAAATCAGTACCTGAGTGGAGGTATTGGAGAGGTTATGAGGATTAAAATTATGAGGATAGTCATGTTAGAAATGAGAAAGAGAACACGCTACAGCAACCTCTGGTTGGTCTGGACTCCTAGACTTCTCCTCCAAGGTTAACACTGGCCTTGGAACATGGGTAGTCAGAGAGGAACGTGGAAGAACATGCTTCAGCAGGCTTTCACTCCTTTATGAACAGGTGAACTGTAGTCAGTACATATCAAATATTTGAAGCTAAAACATAAATCATTAAGAAAAGGAATTAATATAGTAGATAATCAAACAGCTAGCTGTGTGACTGCAAATTATTTAACCTTTGTGCTACAGTTTTCTCATCTGTAAAACGAGTGCAACAGAGTTGATTAATTATTAAATAAATGTAAAGTACTGAGAATGTTTGTCACTTGGTGAGTGCTATACATTATTATCACTTATTTTTATTTAAAGTCAGGTTATTAGATAAGATTTGAAACGTGAGGAAATAGCACAGGACTTAGGAAAGGTTAACTTCAACCCAAAACAGGTTTTAGGAGCTAAGGAGGGATTCTGTTACATTAAATAACCCCTACCAGAAGTCTATTACCCACCTCTGAAATAGTGACTCTTATAGTTATCTCCTATTCTTAGAGAATTAAACATTTGTGATTAGACTTAGTTACATTTTGGATCTTCTCTCTTATCGTGGGTATCAAATTCTTGTGGGTCAGTATTTGTAATTCTCCAATCCTACTTGGAAACTCTGTATGTGAACCTGAGAGGAGGACGCAGGTGCAATAACAGAAAACAAAGGCATATACTTTTGAAAGGACATGTAATAAAAATTACACTCATAATCCAACTTATACCTATGGGACTGGAATGATGGGCTCTAAATTAAAATTTACAGAAAGAAGCTAAGAACTCAGACTATTACTAGAAAAATAAAATAAAGCACTACTCAGTTGACATTAAACCCAAAGATGATTCAGCTGAAAAAATAAGTATTAAGTGATAATAGGTAAGAGATCATCAGAGGTCACTAAGGTAGCACAGTCTAATTCTTTACTACATGGGCAAAGCAGTATGCATCACTTAAAATATGAGGATAAGTGGACTGACAGTGGAATTCCTGAACCATCAACAGAAACACATCATTTATCTGTGCTCTGAATTATTTTCCCACACACATCAAAGATCCTATTCCATTCATTCCTTTTGGTCCCTCCGCCTCTACTCACCCTCACCTCTAAGGAAAGAAAGATGTTCAAAATCTTACAGTCATAAAATCAGATCCCTTAAACACACACACACATACCCCCCTAAGGAAAAACAAAAACAGAAAAAGGAAGACCTAAGAGCTAAGACTGATCAAAACTAGATGTTAAATTGTAACAGAAAGTCTGTTACTAAAACAGTGTGGTACTGGTGTGCCATAAATGAAATAAAATAGAAAGGTCATTAATAGTCTGAATTGCTCATAGAAATAAAGTATATTACAAAGACAATTCAAATTATTGAATCATTTTAACAGTGTTGAACAACTATAAAGTCACTTGAAAAAAAACATTGCATTAGATTTATTGTTTGCACCACACACAGGAATAAACTCCAAATGGAGAAGGGCTCTAAATGTTTAAAAAAAAAACACTATAAAAATACTAGAATAAAACATGGGTGAATTCCTCTATAAGCTGAGTACAGAGAAAGCTTTTTAATTATGATTCAAAAGAAGAAAAGACTGGTAAATCTGATGATGTAAAAATAAAAAAAAATTTTCATGGCCAATAAGCAAAATTAAAAAATAAAAGAGACAAAATGGAAGCAAATAATTGCAAAATACATCCTTTATGAAGGTGTCTCTAATTTTAAAAGAATTTTCAAAAATTGAAGGAAAATAGACTACAAATTTAACAGGAAAGTGGGCAAAGAACACGAACAATTCACAAAAAGAAATATTAAGATACTCATTAAATACGTTTTGAAGTTAACTTATAATAAGAGAAATGCAAAGAATATACTGATACTATTTCTCATTTGGTACAGTGGCAAATATTCATAAGTTTACAATCAGACAATTCTTTGGCCAGGTATTCATAAATTAATATCAATGGGAGCAAAGGGACATGAAATGCATCCTACAGCTTATACTCTGAGGACACATCGTCTTTGAAATTGAATCAAATCACAAGGAAACAGGTAAACTGCAAATGAAGACTATTCTGCTAAGAGGTATTTGCATTTTTATATTCTTATATTCTTCACAAGTATCATTTTCATTAAAAAAAAAAAAGGCTTTCCTCTACATTTAAACTACAAAAGTCTGACACTTTGGAATTATTTAATAAGTAGGTTTACATAATGACTAAATTAATCACACAAATTAAAGCAGGTTAAAGAGATCTGAACCACCAAATTCAATATATGACCTGGAGTGATCCTGTGCTGGAGAGGAAAGTTATACAAATAATTTATAACAATTATTATAAAAATAATTGTGTCAACTGACAAACTTAGAATATGTATAGTAAACTAAAGGAGTATCAACTCTAAACGTATTGAAGGTGATGTCTGTACTTCAGTTATGCAAGAGAATATCCTATCCTTAGTAAACACGCACTGAAGGACTTAGGGATAGGGGACCCTCAAATGATTTAGAAGTGAAAAAATATATGTATATATAAATATATATATGTATATACACATATGAAGGAGCAGAGAGAAGACGAAATAAAGTCAAATATTAACTACAGGTGAATATAAGTAGAAGGCATCTTTTTACTATTTTTATTCTTGGAATTTTTCTGTATATCTGAAGTTATGTTTGCTAAATGTTTAAAATTCCTTCTTCTAAACTGTACCCTCCACAGTTTTTTATGATTCTGTTTCCCATTCACAGTTGTCTTGAAAGAGTGGTCATCACGTCCTATCTCCCCTCAGAAGCCTCATCTATTCAATCTAATTTCTTCCACTCAGACCACATCCCATCAACTTCTTAAAACATCCCGTTAGCTTCTTAGAGGCCAGGTGCCAACTCCCCAGCCTACTAGCACTTGGATTTTCCTGGACCCCTGTTCTTTTTCTTTTTTCTTAGAAACACTTTAAAATTTTATTTCCACTTAGTTGTTTACACTGGTTGTTCCCCTCTAGATCCAGGACTCAAACCCAGGGGTATGTGGCTTGTATCCTTCGAGGTGATTGACTTAACTGCTGCTCCACCAGGGCATGCCCCCTGTTCCATCTTGAACCTTTCTTCTCCTGACTCTAGAAAACTCACCCGAGTAGCTCCACCTACATGCTTAGCTTCTACAAGCTTTTCTTGCTAGACCTCTCTTCAATTACAGACCCTTACATCTAACTTCGGCTTTGCCTTAATCAGAAGTGAGCTCTTCTCTTTCCCCTACCCTTCCACATCCAAAAGAGCCCCAAAGACTAGGCTATTCAACAGTTTAACCTGTTCTCGTCTACATCCTCAAACCATTCTCACTAAGGCCTTAGTTTAAGCTATCCTAAACTCCTTTCTGAACTACTGCTGCAGTCTTCCTACCTTTATTCTTATCGCCGTCCAATTCTTCTTCTAAGAGTTACAAAAAAAAGTGCACATCTGGTCATGCCCCAAATGCCAAGTCTTCCCAGAGTAGCTGGTGTGGCACTTAAGTCTTCTGTATCCAGTTACCTGGAGTGACCTGCTGGACACAAAAATGGGCTAATTCAGCCCTCCTACCAAAGCACTCACCCGGACTAGATGTACACTTTCCTGTGACTCTCTAGCAAGCAAATTACTAGTCCTCTTTATGTGCTATGGGATTCCATTTGATTTGCTGCTGACTGGCCTGTTCTGCAAGAAATCACAAATACTTCAGGAGCTTACTTCTCTAACACCAGGAGTCTCCCTTTTCTGGCCCTGTTAAACCTTCTGTTTGTGTTAGGGCAGTGTAGTTCCAACAATTGATGTTGTTCACCCAACCCTCTTAATCACTGGAATCAAAACATATCGTAAGTATGTATTTTCATTGAAAACATATAGTTTATCATGAGATTCACATTAATAAACATAGAGACTAAGAAAAGTTCAGTCAAAAACAGGCAGAAAAGCACCAACACATATAAAACCAGTACTAGGGTAAAAGTTGCTCCTATAATCTGAATGTTTGTGTCCTTCCCAAAATTCATGTTGAAATCCTAACCTGAAAAGATGAAGGTATTAGGAGGGGGGCCTTTGGGAGGTGTTTTGGTCATGAAGGTTCAGCCTAAATGAATGAGATTAATGGTTTAATAAAAAAGATCCCACAGAGAACTTCTGGTACTTGGTCTTGAACTTCCCAGCTTCCAGAACCATGAAAAATAAATTTCTGTTGTTTATCAATCCCCCAGTCTGTGGTATTTTGTTGTAGCTGCCTGAATGGACTAAGACAGCTGCTAAAATATAAAGGTAATGAAGAGAACATAACAAAATATTGTTATCCTTATAAACAATACTGAAGATGCATTCTAGAAGCTGTTATCTGAAGCTGTGTTTTACTCAACTGTTTTTTCTCTCTAGGCACTGGGCCTTTCCTAGGGATGCAGAGATGGATAAAATAAGGCCCAGACAACAAGGAACTTGCAAACTAGTAGGTGAGTCTGGCAGGAAAATAACTAAAAGGCAATTAAAATGGCATAGGGCATGAATGAGGGAGGGGAGTGAAGGGATAGATTCTGCTTTGAAGGACTAGGAAGAGTTCAGGATGAGAGGAGTGAGTAGTTCTAGGAGAGAGAAGAGCTGGTACAAAAGGAATGGTGCTCACTTCCTTCTGGATATCTGGAGCAGAGGATGGAAAGCACAGCTGGACAGGTGGTCATCAATAAGGATTATACCAGGGGTCTTCCCTGAAAAGTTTTAGGTCAAGAAGTAGCAGCCTCAGATACTCATTTTGGATCATAATCTATGAAATAAGAATTAAGTAAACTTCTATAAAGGGTCACATAGAGAATATTTTAGACTTTGTGGGTCACAGAGTCATTTCTTTTCCTTTTGTTTGTTTTCTTTTTGCCAACCATTTAAAATGTAAAAACCATGCATCCTTAGCTTACATGTTATAGGCCCACTAGTTTGCTAACCTCTTATATAATCAAGGAATATGAGTTAATTTAGGATGATGTGAGGATGGCATTGTAATTGTGGTAGAAGTGCCCCCCGCCCCTTTTTGGTAGGTTGAAGTATGCTAGGGTAAAATGATGTGACATCTGGAATTTTCTTTAAAGTATTCAATAAATCAAAAGTACACACATACACACATACCAATATCTCTAAAAGCACATTCCTCAATAGAAAGGTTTTAATTTCTTGAAAGTTCTAAAGATGAGATGGGAAAACCCCTTTCTAATGAGTTCTCAGCAGGGAACAACAGCCTGGTTACAAATCAGTGAAGGGTCATTAATGGAGGTCCACCCACTCCTTCCAAAGTCTAACACAACCCACACCTCTGTGTACCTCTCTTCTGCTATTCTACCAGAACTGTCAAAAAAAAAAAACAAAACTCATGCTGATAACAAGAATCTGCTTTTAATTTTTGCTGTCCTGCCCAAGAGTCAGGAGCCACTTCTTAAGAGCCTAGACAACTTACAATGGAGGAATTATGGTCTGCCCCTTAACAACAGACTGCAGCAAGCAACAAATACAACAGATCAGCAATGATTTGGATTTCTAGAGTACCAATTATACATACTATGTCAATCTACAGGTGTCAGATCTGGATTCTGTACCTTAAGTTACTGGATATAGTTGACTTGGAAATGAGCAGAGAAAAAGAGAAAGTTAAAAGGGAATATGAGCACAAAATGTTTCCCAACTAAAAAAAAAAAAAAAGAGTACCTATGAACTGAAAGAATGAGACAAATCAGAGATGCAACCAAGGAAAAAGAAAGAGAAGAAGTGATATGCAGTTGGTGAAGAGTATATGGCTTATGGTTCAGTTACTATTTCATTTAGTTTATGACTTTCAGAATTACGCATGATTAACTGGAGTTGGTTCTGTGCTTTAAATTAAAAAATAAGGATTAAAGGTAATTTTTCCTTAAAGTTAAAAATGAAATAGAACATTAATACCTGACAGTGGAAAAGAGATTTCTAGTTACTCCAGGGGATAAGGTGAGCAAAAGGGATTCTGAAAGGGAGGCTGAGTGATTTGCTGAAGCTAAAGACTGTGGAACTGACTTGATGAATTAACAGGATTAGTTCATTAGGCTAGTAAAAGGCTAAGTATTGTAAATGCAAGCCTCAGGAGAGGAAAAACTACTTAGTTTTATTATTTAAAAAGTAGGTGATAATGGTATATTTAACAGTCTACCAATAACTGGTGGAATTAACATAAAAATTAT
Source organism: Solenodon paradoxus (assembly GCA_004363575.1). NCBI lineage: Eukaryota > Metazoa > Chordata > Mammalia > Eulipotyphla > Solenodontidae > Solenodon > Solenodon paradoxus. Next base: position 69,511 of record RJWH01004804.1, on the reverse strand, counting down.
TTTTGACATGCCATGTTTAAAAACCCTTGGTCAGATATGCCATAGAATGTCACTGAGTGCACCATCATTTTAAGAACAAAACACTGGGTATCACCCAAATGTCTCTGAACAGATCTTTAAAATTATGGAATATCAAAGAATGGCCAATATCACAGCAATTTGTTTATTTTATTTTTTAAAGTAAGGGGCAGAAGATTTGTTGAGTACTCTGTTACTTGGGTGAAAAATGAAAAAACTAAGGAATATTTTTGCCGGTATTCGCATAAAGACACTTTGGAAAGATACATTCAAATTCAAATAAGTTAGCAAAAGTTATTACATAACGGAATTGGGCCTAGAAAGATGGCTGAATTTAGTGGGAGATAATCTTTTATAACTTTTTTATATTTTAAATATCGGGACCCTGTGAATATATTACATTATTAAACTTTTATTTTAAAAATACACAACAAAACCTTTGTGCTTTCAAAAGGAAAACACCCTTCGTTGCCTAATATAAATGTCCTTAAGCAGCACAGTCAGCTTTCATACTCTTCATTCACTTTAATAGTCCCACCCCTTTGTTACTGCTGATGTCCCTGGTCAAGGAGCCTCCTTGACCTTCTTTTCCCTACCTAGTCAATTTTTTTCTCAGCTTGCAAGATTTGTGGCACGATTCCTCTTCTGGGGTCACCCGGACCTGTAATACAGGTGAGCTTTCCCCGGGGCATCTGCAGCCAGAGCCTCTCAACATCATCCCCACCGCCCCAAACCCCACCAGAGGCAAAAAAAAAAAAAAGTGGGGGAGGAAGCCAAATCAGGTTCTCCTAAATGCTCGTATTTACTCAAGTCCCAGGGTCAAACAACTGCAATGAGGGTATGACAGGGAGTTTTTTTAAGCGCTAATTTACAAGGTTCCCCTCCCACCCGAGATAGCAGTGGATAGTTGAGACATGTCTGAGCGGGGGATAGGCCCCACTCCTGACACGCGGTAATCTCAACCAGACCCTGGTCTGCTCGAACGGCTGGAGCTGGGGTCCACGGGGAGCCCTGTCTGTTCCAGGGGTACGCCCTAGATAAACCCCTACACCAGCCCAAGGTCTTCCCTCCACTCCTCGCGCCCTCTAAGGTGTGTGTGTGGGGAGGGGACAGGATTCCTCCCAAATCCAGTCCAAGGCCCAAAGGGTCAGGACCCAACCAGGAAGGGAAGGGCGTGGCAGGCGAAGGCCAGGGGCGGGATCGCGGACATCCGCGGACTCACGTACTGGCTGTGGCAGCGCAGCTGGAGCACTACCGCCGGCGGGACAAAAGCGCAGACGGCCCTACCGGAAGGACCCGCTCCGATTTGGAGTACTTCCGGGTCTTGTCTGGGAGGCTGGAGGAGTGACTCTATGGTATTATTCGGGCACGTGACCCATGGTGCTCTCCGAGGGTTTATTCGCGTTTTGTTGCTCTAGAAGACTTGCTCCTCTGTCACGTGGGCGGTCGGTCGCGAGCACCGCTAGGGGTGGGGGCCCAGGCAATAAACCGCAGGTAAAGCTGGAGCATTTTCGTGAACTTTACGTGGGGTGTGGGCGCGGGGGGTGCGGTACAGACAACTCAACAAAGTGGTATGGCGGAATTTATATCTAACCATCTGTGAACGAACTGTGTACCTGAGCCACCACTCCTTACGAAATAAGTGTGCAGCCCAGCCACCCGCTACCCGAAGGAGGAGAGATGGGGGAAGGGATCACAGGGTATAAGGCTCCGAGGGAGCCGGGCAGACACACCGTCAGCGCGTTCCCTAGCCTCCATTAAAGCATCTCAGGCCCTACCTGCAGTGGAGTAGAATGAGCACACGCTTTGGGCTGCCCTGAGACCACAGGCACCTGACCTTGAGCCAACATCAGTGGGTCAGTGACATCTAATATCAGCTCTGAGCCCCCCTGGCCTAAAATGACATGAAAAGCTATCCTTTATTTTACAGTAACACTCAAATATTTTTCATATTAAATTTACTTAATTGCAAAGGACATTTTTATAGGCACGCTAAATATTGATGTTTAAAAAAAAGAAAACTGCCTCTCATTCTTTCAGACATACCAAATAGAATCTTAAGTTCTTGACAGTTTGATGCTATTATCAGTTGTTGGTTTTTTTTTTTTTTAATATTATTGAGGTAACCGACAGTCCTATATTTTCAACAAATCTTTTGTTGAGAAGTGGAAAAGCTAATTGTAAAATTCCTGTGCAAGTGCATAGGACCCCAACTAGTTAAAAGTGTGGAAAATGAAGTAGGAAGACACACATTTCCTGATTTTAAATCATACTGAAATTGAGATGAATTGCATTATTGACATAAAAGTTGTCATATAAAACTATCTTCAACACATGGTACTGGCAAAAGTGGATATTCACATGCAACATAAAGAATTTTAATCATTCACATGTATAAAAGTTAATTCAATGGAGTGAAACTAAAATTAAGAACTAGGATTATTAATAAAACAAAGCAGTAATATAATCTTGGATTTCATAATATATTCTGAGATAGCATCAAAACATAACAGGGAAAAGCAGTATAGAAATTCAGAAGTCTTAAATATTGAGTCTTCATAACTGATAAACATACAACAGTGCACGTCCTCAATAAAGAGAAAACAATTCATAGAATGGGATAAAATATTAGTAAATGGTTTCTGATGAGAATATAATATCAGAATATATAAATCACTTATAATTTGTTTTGATTAGATATGTGTCAGTTATGACTAGGGTACAGTACTCAATTGAATTGTTTCACTATTGAATAGGTATTAAAAAATATATCTACAATGTTGGCTCATCTGTAAAAATGTTTTCCAGTCTCTAAAACCGCAACTAATTTCATGAATGAAATCATTACATGTATCTCTCACTGTAGTTATACATATGAACACAAGCATGCACATATTGCATGTGCATGCATGCAATATGTGCATGTTTATATTGTATAGGAACAATATCTTAAAGATATATTTTCTGAAATAGTTATGGGTTTTCTTGTATTCACTAATCTGAGTAAATGTAAAGGCAGTAACAAATCTATTACCTGTCTTTTTAAAAGAGTCTATAGAGCAATAGCAAAACGTGTCAAATCTCTATTGGATAGTCCTAAAATATTTTTAAAATGCAAATTGTGGGTTTTGATGAAAGTGACAGGATAATTTTTTAAAGAAACGCAGCAAATATGAAATTAGTTAAAGTTTTAACTTGATCAAATAATAAAAAAAATAAGCATGGGACTTCAAATTCCCAGATCAAGTGCCACATAGCTGACTAGAAATTTATTTCCTAGGTTGGGGATGGTAAGCTTTCTTTCTGGTAGCTTTATTGTAGAGAATTCTGAAGCCCCAATCCAAGGTCTTTTCCTGATACTAAATAGCTAAGTGACTTAGAAAGATTCTAATTTTTTATCATTCCTAGTAAAAGAAGTTCCTTGGGCTAATCCAGGCTATCATGTGAGCTTTGCTGCTCTTTGGGCCATGTGATACGGCAGGCAGAATGATTCCTAAGGTGTCCTCGATTTGGAGATATTTTTTCTTGACATTAGCTGGCTCCTATATAAATGGATCACAGAAGAGACACCAGATTCACCAACAAAGCCCTGATACTGACGACAACAACTCACCCTTTAAGAAACAGATTTTGGTATTACGGCACCTTAGTGCAGATTGAATACATTACCATGGGCCACACTAGGCATATCTGGGATATGCCTATATACTAAATAGGATCTTCCCTCAAATGTAAGATTGTGAGTACAAAATGATACTCTGTCATCCAGTGAAGTGGTATATATCAGCTTCAGCAGACTCTGAAGGCATAATGGATTTCCATAGGGATCAGATCCAAATGTCTAGAAACTCCCAATACTGTCTCATTCTCTTCCCATTCACAGAACAAACTATGGCCTTGTGTACAAGTTCGTACAGACAACGGGCTATGTAAAATCTGACCCTGTCATTTAGATGGTTTCATGTAACAGTCAAGCACATGAAAGTGGACAGCTTTGGTACAATGGCCTCTTAGACAGCCCTTAAAAAATTAGAGCACAACACAGTTTTGAGCAAGACTTCCAGTGTTCATTGTTATTGAAAGGAAACATTCAGATAGGTGGAATTATTTATTTCATAGATGCATATTTTGACTAAGTGCCCAAACCTTGGAAAAAATGTGTTAGGAAAATTGGTGACAAGGAGATGTAGGAAAAAGATATGTTCTAGATTTATATGACTGACCAAAAATGTGATTTTATTATTACCCCATAAGAATCCTCATCAAAGCATGATCTGAGCAGAGGAGGATTTTAATATCAGGTTGATAGAATGACCTGTTCTGTGTACAGTACTGAGACTCTTCCCCCAGTCCTGTTAGTTCCCATGCAGGTGTAAGTGGAATTTATGTGGAGGTCAGCAGTATTGACTTTGAATCCCTAAGAGCTTGATTTATTCACAATCAATTCTTATAGCCAAACCGTAGACCAAAACAGAGTCCCTCATATATGACAATACCCCAGGATGATCGGCAAGCGGGAAGGTGGTAGGTGATTGCATTGAACCTCTTTTAACATGGAAGGATAGTGTTTTGGGGGTGAGGGGAGGTAGTAGGGGTTAGACACCTGCTATGGATACAAGTTTAACTTCTCTCAGTGTTTCTGTTTACCCCCATCTATACACTTGAATGTGTACCCTACTTCCACTAGCGTAATATTTGCCACAGATCATTGTGACCATTTGCTCTGTTAGTATAAGGGATTTCTTTCCAAAGACAGAAAGTATCCCCTGGAAAAACAAATTGACTCCACGGTAATGGCAGTTAAGACTGCCACCAGGTCACTTTGGTATCTCTGAATCCACAGACAAGAGAATTTCAATATTGACTAGCATATTAACCTGATATCTTAGGAGAAATCTGCTGCCTCACAAAGGAAGAATGTAATACGTAAGATTTGATAGGGCTTTCTTAATGTTGTCATGTACTTTGAATAATACTCATGGACAAACAGAGGAAATTAATACAGGCGTGGCTGATAATTGACATAAACTTCAAAACTTAAGACTAAGGTCACCCAACTATGCAAAGAACTATGACCAACTGAAATGGTTTCTGAAGACAAGGAACTAAGAAATAGGAAACAGAAGAAATTATAAATACCAACTAAAAAGTGTGACCAGATGGAAAAACATGGATTTGACTTACATTTCCTTATTTAGTTATAGCTAAATGTATATGTATAAATTTATATTAAACTTACATAAATTAAAAAAATTGAGTGATGTGACATGTTTTGAACTTGAATTGCTTCTCGAAGATTATTTTTGAATTTTGACCAATAGATAGCATAAGCCTGTTTCTTCTCCATTGTCAGGGTAGGCCAAAGGATTATTTAATATTGTTACTTGCAGGGTTGTTTCTAAAGAGATTCATCTCCCGCAGTGGAAACTCTGCAACACAATTACCTTCCTTCTGTTCCTGATTATCACTTCATAACTGATACTTTCCTTGTCTTTGTAGATTACCTGTCTTTCCCACAGAAGATCATTTATCCAGTTGGATGAACCATGTTCGGTAGGGCCTGGACATTCAGAACCCATAATTCTGTCTGTACCAAAACAGAGGCTATACTGTTACAGAAGCTATCCTGCTTTGTAACTTAATAACATTTTCAGCCTATGGAAGAAGGGTTATGAATTGGATTGCTGTACAAGTAATCTCCATATTGCTTTAACAGGACTTTCCAAGAAATCATGTTCAAAATGTCAGGGTAATTCTTTATCTTCTGATAATGGTATTTGTACTGTGACTGAGCTCAGAGCAGTGTCTGTTTTTGATCCATTTGTAAGTATTTTCATTGGAAAATCTGTGTCTATTCCAGCCCATAAATCATCATTTGGTGGGGTATCCCCTTGATAAACTTCCATATATATGGGTTCTCCTATGTCTAATTGTTCAAAGCTCTCAACACAGGAGGTGTAACTAAAGCACGAGACAAATCTCTATGGACAAGGACCAAGCTAAATATTTAAGAGAAATCAGAAACAACATGATCGTGTGAACTGGTGAATATCTGAGAGCATGGACTTCAGATCCACCCGGGTCCAGAAAACTCCACGGACAGCAATTCAAAATTGGTTGAAGGAGAGAGGTTTCTTTCATTGGCCTAGTATATAAGCCCTTGTTCTGAAGTGAGAACCAAACCCTGAACCATCAGGTATCAGCTAGGGAGGTATGGCCACGAGTATGTGTGGAATTTCTAGACCGTTCATATTTTTAAAGCATTATAAAAGAAAGCACAAAGTATAAAGCTAGTTCATGAGTAGTAAATAAGTTTGGAAAAGGATGTCTGGTTGTTCAGTATATTTCCTCTAAATACAAACAAGAATAAAAAGGAATTAGAATGTCAGTAACAAGGATCCTAGGAATTTCAAATCTAGGTAAAGGGTGATCACAGAGTTCCTAGAAGGGAGAGAGGATAAAATGTTTGCCTATCATTTGTCAGTTTGCAAACAACCGTATTCTAGCCTTGGCATTTTCTCTTGCACAATTTGATGTATACATTTTCCTCAATAGGTCCTGATACAGCCCCAGGTATTGAATTAATAAACTATAAGTTCAAAATATTTGATCTAAAGTAACTTCAACAGTAGCTTAAAATGTTTTCTCTTCAAAGTGTAGACAGACTGTAAATGCCCTGGAGTAAGAAGTATTCTCAGCAAATAATTTTTTAAGTAAATTGATATTCATTCATAACATTATGTAAGTTTTAGATGCATAACTTTTAATCCAACATCTGATATTGACATTGTATTCTCCACCAGAATTGTTTCCATCTATCAAGAAAATACTAGATTTAAAGATTGACAAATACATTGTTGTTATTCTTGTTAAAGTAGCTTCAACCACTAAATCAATATGAATTTTGTGGGGCTTTGTGTGTACTTGTCAGGTTCATTGTATCAAAATAAATATGTTTTTCAGGGCAGCAGGGAATTATAGTGAAACCAGGGAAGAGGGCTGGCCCTTCTCCTTTTCTCTATCATAGAATAAACTGACTACAGGAGTCCTTAATTCAAGGAAGACTTTGAGATTCTGTACATTATTTAAATCAGATTAAGAAGTGATAGATCCAAAACACAATTGCCAGACTTAAGGAAACAGGACTTTAATAATATTCAAATCAAACATTATTTTCAAAAAGTAAATATTGCTCCATGAAACATAAAAATTGGCCTTGGGGAAGCCCTGTCAGGTAGAGAGGCAGGGTCACCCCCTTTACCATGATCTTCAGGGTTGATTGGAAAAAGACTCCCTATGCTCTCCTATAAACAGAACAGGAAGAGCACTTCCAGTGCCCTCTGAGTGCCAAAGATGTGACCCAGTGCAAACAAGAATTCTTACTGCCATCCTGGACATTCACTCAGCCCTGATGTTGAAGATGCTAGTAAGTAGCTCTTGGGCTTGAGATCTCTTCTAGCTTCTAGGACTTATTCTCAAGCTGATAGGACAAGATGTAGCCATAAGACAAAGTGGCACCTGTGAGCCCACTAGGAATCAGACTTCAGATGTCCCTCAATGTATCTACTCAATAGCAGGAATATAAAGGACAAGTGGCCTTGTGAAGGATTGGTCACAATTTTTGAAAACATGGGAACAAACCCTCCTACCGTCCACTTCCTCCAGGTTCTACCTATTGTCAGAGGTGGGTGTACATACTTCCACCTCCTGGAAGTTTCATTGGTACCATCTGTTACCCCTATCTGTCAGTTGGATGAGTAACTAGTTCTCAGTTATCAAACTCTTCCAAAAAATGTAAGAGATAGGATGGGCCCGGGAGGTGTGTGACTATACATGTCCTCTCCCCACAGGAAAAGCCAGAGATGCTTAGCACATTTATTATTTCAATGCTGATCTCATTGCCTTGGGAGGAAGAAAACCAAAGTCATGAGAAGGAGCCCACTGGATATTACTAGACACCTAAGTCCACCCCTTTTCATGTTGCACGACTCAGGGTCTCATAAGGGGAACACCCACATGAAAACAATACTTGGATCTAGGCTAGACTCTGGGTTTTAAGGGGGAAGAATTTATACAAACTGAGGCTCAGGGATCTTGTTGCCCAACCCTCTCTGCTGAAAGCATATTGGGATGTTGAATTGATGGGACTGATCAGTGTATATGCTATGGGATATGGAATTGCCAGACAACTCTTTCCTGCCAGTAGGTGGATGAGATTCTGTATATAGCTTTGGATCAGGAGATGGAATCTGTAATAGAGTAGATGATCCTGCTGACACCAACTCAGAAAATCAACTTAAAAGGTCAGACCAGTACCATCCCTATATGAATGTTCAAAAAGGAGCTGGAGCTCAGTCTATCTTCATGATTGACTTTTTTTTGTTCCCTCTGATGACTGGAGGCTTTGAGTTCAGACTGAAGCAAGGTAAAGAGAAACATTAATAAATGACTTTTCATGTATATATTCCAAAACAGTAAAGATACATTGAATTTGAACAAACACTCAGCCCACAATCCCAATCCCAGATATCCTCTCTGCCTATGTTCTTCCTTTCTGATAAATTTGGCATCAAGGGGTTCTAGTTTTCCCAAATCAGTCATTATCAGGGAGACATGAATTTCGTTTTGGAGTGAGGTAGGGTAATTTGCCTGGAGGCCAAAATTATCTTCAAATAGGCATATTACTTAGGATGCAAAAAATCTAGAAAGCAGTGTTGCTGCCAGTTGTTCAGATATGCGATAGGCTGCTGGGTAGTCAAATGTGGGAGAGGCATAGCTCTTCATCCCACAGTGTCCTCTTACAGCATTGTTCTTTTGTTCTAGGCCCTTGAATATGGTTTCATATCACATTCAATCCCTCTGCATGATTTGAAAGGGAAGTCTTAGGCATTGAGCATGTATAAGAGTCTTCTGAGTCTGGTACTCTCAGAGTCAATCTTTCTTAGAGTCATAAATGTAACCTTCCCATCGATCTTCCATGCTGATGAGCATTAGGACTTGGTTTGAGGCTGCTTGATGGTAAGGATGCTCAGTACAAATATGCTTCTGGGAGTCAGTGGTGCTGGTCAAGAGATGAGTGCAGTATAGGTGCAGAGTGTGTTGGGATGGTGGAGCAAATTCTCTCTCATAGCCTAACTCAACCAAGCTGCACACGATTCCCTGTAACTTCACCAGTCTCAGTGATTCATTTTGCTATTGTGGAAGTACACAGACCTAAGCCCTCACATGAGTACAAAAATTGGTATGAGATCACTGTTGTGATACTCCCTATACAGCCTCAGTTCTGATACCTCCAAATTTGTTCTGTGGAGAATGGGTGGGCTCCTTCTGGGCCCAAAGAATACTTACTTTTTGAGTGGCCCTGTGTTCAGACATGATGGTCAGAACTTGGAGAACACATCCATGTCTAGAGAAGGCCATGAGGGCCTCACAACTAATTTGATATCTAGAGTGACTGTTTGACTCTCAGACTTGTAGAGAACAGACTGTTTTAGGCCTGGTTCTTCTATATATCCCGAGGCAGAAACCTTCTGATAACAGAAACCACAACTGAGCTTCGGAACATTCCGACCTTCAAATGTTCCAGATAGCAGAACAGCTAATGCCTACAGTCCTCCTTCGCTTTGCAACACTCTTATTGCCTCATTGTAACCCAACCCTATAAAATAAATCAAGGAGTCAGAATCGGGGTCACTGCCTCTCAGAAAGCAGTGCCCCACATGGTCCCCACTTTTCTAGATGCACGTTGTCTGTCTTTCTTTAGGCTCCTATAGCCTCCACTCAGGGATCTTTCGACCAGCCGCATGAGTCGTGGCAGGTAGCACCCGAACAGGGACCTGAGTACAGAGGAACTATAGGAAGAAGATAAGGAGTCTGCTTCTGATGGTGCATACACGTTGGACTAAGTCCAAGGTCAAGTAGAAGCACACTGAAATTTCGCCTGGTGTGAAAATAGGGAATGCTGGTTCTTTGGAGAGAACCCTTTATGTGCAAATGTTGAAGTCTATGTTATCAGCTAGGGGCAGCAAGGTTTGTACTGCACAGATAGAGCAATTCTTGAATTTTATGCAGCAAACTTGCACGTGGTTTCCTGAAGAAGGGACCGTAAATGAAGCTACTTGGATGAAAGTGGGACAGCAGTTGTGAGGCCATTATACGGATGAGGGCCCACAAGGTATTCCCATTAGCACTTTTACTCTCTGAGCTTTAATAAGGGAATCACTTGACCCTCAGAGAGAGGATATAAAGGCTACAGGCATGAATGAGTCTTTAGCGACTGCTGTAGAGGGCTATACTATGCTTAAGCCCACTGTGCTGCCTGAAGCCTACCAGAAAATGGGTGGAGATGAACCACTGCCATCTGACATGGCTGGGGAGCTAGAAATTAAAGTCCCACAATATGGTAAATGAAAGGCTGAAGATTCTGATGGGGAAAATGAAATTTTAGAAGAAGAGGAGGACTCTCTTGGAGCAGGGTTGCTGCAGCAGCTTTCCTCGCTGTCTTTACAGGATCAGAGGTGGCTTGCACCTGCTGTCCAAACCCCTCCTGTTAGGTTGGGAGCTCAGCCAAAGGTGTCAGTGCAAGGGGTTCTTTCTGAGCTCCCAAGGGATGGGAAAGAGGCAATGTCTCCTTTGTAGAGGTCTCTGAGACAAACTGCAGAAAGAGGAGAGGACATTACAGGGTTTTCCATGTACCCTGTGGTTGAGAGACTAGACCCCAACAATCCCAGGCAGTCTTTACGTTATCATGACCCTATCTCCTTTAAGACACTAAAAGAGCTTAAGACAGCCCGTAGTATGTATGGTCACACTTCTCCCTTTACTCTGTCCCTAGTGGAGACTCTCAGGTCTGATCCTTTGTGTCCTAAGGACTGAACTGTTTTAGCCAGAGCCTGTTTAGGAGGAGGAGAATATTCTATGTGGAAATCAGATTGGTTTTAAGAAAGCAGTCAGCAAACTGATCATAACCGAGGACATCAGCTACCCAACTCTTTTGAGATGTTGACAGGAACTGGGGTTTATGAGCCCTTACAACAGCAACTTCCATATAATCTTCAAGCTTATCAGTAAATCAATGTTTGCACCACTAAAGCCTGGAGGAGATTACCTACCAAAGGAGAAAAATCCCAAGACTTAAGTAAAATTACACAGGGGCCAGAAGAACCTTATCAAGATTTTGTGTTTCAGCTGTATCAAGTAGTCGACTGGTTGGTGGCAGACCCAGAAGCTGGCGCTATTATGGTTAAAGAGTTAGCCTATGAAGATGTTAACAAGGTGTGCCAATCAGCCCTCTGCCCATATCACAAAAATTGCACTGTCACAGACTTTATTAGGATTTGCGGAGATATTGGTCCATTTTATGTTCAGGGAGTTACGCTGGCTGCAGCACTAAAAGAAGTGTTTCAAAGGGGAACCAAACCAAAGGGGGTTTGTTTTCACTGCCAACAACTGGGGCATTTTGTAAAGAATTGTCCCATGGAAAATCAATCTGAACTACAGAAAAAAGGAAGAAAGGGGACACAAATGTCCGCCCAAGTCCCTGACTTTTGTCCTAAGTGTAGAAAAGGAAAACGTGAAGCTAAAGACTGTTGATCAAAAACTGATAGCAATGGCAATCTTCTTGTTAAGTCAGGACATGGCCAGAGGGCCAGCCTCAGTCCTAACAAACAGTGGGGACACTTTCTCTCAGTCAGCTGGTGCCTGCCTCACAGGCGCTGTTCCTATGACAAGGGGTTCCATTACCCAACCCTCAATCCAACAGCTTTTCCATGCCACTCCAGGGAGCGCAGGACTGGAACTCCGTCCACCTCCAGATGCATACTAACTCTAGAGATGGGACCCCAGGCAATTCCTACTGGAACTTATGGGCCCATTCCCTCTGGAATGGTGGGTATAATCCTGGGTCGAAGTAGTCTTACTTTAAAAGGATTTCAAGTTTTGCCAGACATGGTTGATGAAGACTTCACTGGGGAAATTAAGGTGCTAGCTCAAGCTTTAAGCATCATTCAGATTTTGCCAGAGACTCATATTGCTCAATTAATTTTGTTTCCATTTGTTAAGCAAGGATGGGTTTTAAGAGAAAAATCCCAGGGACCTCAAGGATTTGGGTCCTCAGATGAAATTTATTGGTCTCAAGTCATCAAAGTAGAATGACCTATGATACAATTGTTAATTAATGGAAAACCCTTCAGTGAGCTCATTGATACTGGAGCCAATGTCTCCGTTATAGCTATGAAACATTGGCCTCAGAGTGGGGCTAAAGAACACGTTGTCACTGATCTACAGGGAGTTGGGACAGTGCATTCACCTTGCATAGTGTGCAGCTGCTAAAATGGGAAGGTCCAGATAAACAGACTGGATGGTTTTAGCCCTATAATCTTTCCAATATTCCTGTTAATTTGTGGGGGAGAGATATACTTTCTGTTGTGGGAGTGCTGGTTTCTAGCCCAGGTCCAGTGGTTACAAACATGATGCTCCACCAAGGATTTGTACCTACTAAGTGTCATTAGGTAAGTGATGACACTTACCTGATAAGTGTCATCAACAGGTTTGTGTACACCCTATACCTGCTAACGGGAATCCTGGCCATGGAGGGTTGGGTGGTCCCCCGACACACATCATCCTTTTCCCTAGTGGCCTTGGTTAAGTCTCCAACCCCTCTCAGCTGATAAAATCACCTGGTTTTCTGATGAGCCTGTTTGGATTGACCAATGGCCCCTAACTGGAGACAAACTACAGGCAGCAGAGTTCATAATAAAAGAGCAGTTAAAGGCAGCACATATTCAAGAAACTTTAAGTCCTTGGACTATTCCTATCTTTGTCATCCTTAAGAAATCAGGAAAATGGAGGTTGCTGCAGGACCTAAGAGAGATAAATAAGATAATGCAAGTTATGGAGCCCATGCGTGCAGGCCTCCGGTGCCTGCTGCCATCCCTCTGGATTATCATTTAATAGTAGTAGATTTGAAAGATGATTTTTTTACTCTTCCTCTACATCCAGAGGACCAGGAGCACTTTGCCTTTTCCATTCCAGTATTAAGTCATCAAGCTCTGGCACAGGGATATTGCTAGAAAGTCCTACCACAGGGGATGACCAACAGTCCTACTCTGTCAAAGGTTTGTGAATCATGCCATTCAGCCTGTGTGAGGCAAATACCCTGAAGCTTACATCACCCATTACATGGATGATATTCTTATTGCTCATTCTGATTCCTCACAATTATTGACTATTTTTGGAGATTTAGAGTGTGGTCTCCAATATCATGGGTTAGTTATTGCACCTGAAAAAGTCTGAAAGGAATCTCCATTCCAATATTTGGGGCAAATTATTGAAGGATGCGCTCTCTATCTACAAAAGTTTGAGGTGTGAGTAAGTCATCTGCTCACCGTTAATGATTTTCAGAAGCTCCTAGGAGATATTAATTGGGTGCAACCATCATTAAAATTGACCACAGGAGATCTTTCTCCACTCTTTGAAATCTTAAAGGGTGATGCCTCCCCTGGTTCTCCAAGAATCCTTACAGCTGAGGCCAGAAAGGCACTTTCGTGGGTACAAGATACTATTCAAAAGGCTCAGCTTACCAGAGTGGATCAAAGTCAGCCTATATGGGTGGTCATTTGTCCTACTGCCTATACTCCTACAGGACTGTTGTGTCAACCACAACGCATCCTTGAATGGGTATGTTTCCCTCATTCTCCAGCTCGGATTTTAACCCTGTATCATTGGGCTGTTGCAGGACTAATTGCTGAGGCTCATCATCACCTGTGTCAACTTATAGGCATGGAGCTCGAAAAAATTATCGTCCCTTTTACCCGTCAACAACAGCGATGGTTATGGGAAAGTTCTGTCCTGTGGCAAGTTGCCTTGACCAATTTTCCAGGCATTGTAGACAACCATTATCCTGAAGATCTGTAATTCTGTAGAATTACCTGTTTTGTTTTCCCAAAGGTCATTGCCACTGAGGTCATTCCTCAAGCCCTTACTGTTTTTACCGATGGGTCAAGAAATGAGTACGCTGCAATCCATACTTCTGAACAAGCTTCAGTCCAACAGACCTCTTTTTCATCTGTTTAACGAGCAGAGATTTGGGCTTTACATATGGTCCTTTCCTCAAAAAAGGGGAGACCTAGAGGTTTTTACACCCTCACTCTCCAATAAACTGAATATAGCCCTTTTTACTCTAAATTTTTAAAATTGTGATGATCAAGGCATGGCTGCTGCTGAGTGGCATTTTGGAGCACTGACTCAGAAATCCATGGCAATGGTTAAGTGGAAAGATTTCATCACGGGACAATGGCACAGGCCAGACCTAGTTTTTATGTGGGGAGAGGGACATGCATGTGTTTATCCTGAAGCTGCTGAAAAGCCTGTCTGAGTACTGGAGCGAGCCATCTGCCATTTTACCCCAGTGAAAGACAGTATGAAGAAGGAAAAAGAAATTCTTGACTCTGTTATCTTGAGGAAGAGACATAATGCTACTTTTGCTATGGCTAAGTATACTGGTCATGAGGAACAAGGGGGAGCTTTATTGGGCTTATTTCCCAGATCCCCCTATGATTTTTCCAACCTTGTGGGACAATCCCTCTGTTCTGGTGTATACCAATGGCACACGAATGATGGTTGACTGCTATTCATCACCCCAGAGTTTCAAGGAGGCTTTAACTTCTCCAGTTTAAACCATTCTGTTCCTGTTTGCCTTTCTTCTCAGTCTAGAACTGGTGGTCTCCAATTGACTCAAGAAAATCAGACATTTTATGGAGGAGGCAAGTTTGCTAATTTAACTGGTCCCTGGGACTTCTTTAAATATATGTAGACTATCTCTAAATGAGTTTTCCCTAATACCTCGCAGGTAGTTCCACAATGTCATCCTCCCATTCCTTACTGTCCTAACAGCACCAATGTAGAATTGGGGGGATTTCCCCCATGGCTTGAATGCACATATCCCCTTCCAGTTGAACTTAATATTGTGGAAACTGACTATTCAGCATATGACTGATCCCATAGAGTAAATTCAGATCATTCTCATCATTTACTTATGTCTGCTGGAGGATTTGTGAGTAATATTATTACTTAAGGTGATCGTATGCAGAGGGAAATTTGGCACCTTGGAGCAGCTTTGCATTTGGTGAACTTCACCACTCCAAGTACTCGAGATGTCACCAAGTTTTCCTACGACTTGTGTTTCACCTCCATGTATTTGTTATTGTAGGAGGTGACATCAACATAACTTCTGCCTCCAGCTTATGCACCACTTTTTTTGCATAAACTGTAATTTGACTAATTGTGTCTCTTGATTTAATGAATAAGAAGACTTACTTGTTGCCCATCAACCTCCTTTTGTTATGCTTCCTGTTAATCTTTCAGCTCCTTGGTATGAGGACACCGGTCTTCTAACAATAGAAGAACTTCATAGAGCTCTCGCCCTGCCCAAGAGAGCCATAGGGCTCCTCATGGCTGGGATGGTTGCACTCATTACTATTGTTGTTTTCATTGTCACTGCTGCTATGATCTTGGCACAGAGCATTCAGGATGCTCATTTCGACAATACTCTGGCCCCTAATACCTCAGTTGCCCTTAGTACCCAAGAATGTATAGATGCAAAATTGGAAGTTAAATTAAATACTTTAGAATCTGTAATGATGAGACTTGGGGACCAATTAGAGGCAGTAAAATTTTGCCAGCAACTCCAATGACATTCAAAATTTACTTTCATCTGTATTACTGAGGCTTGCTATAATAGTAGCTGATGGGATTGGACTCGAATAAAATCTCACCTTTTAGGGGTATGTTATCATGTGAATATTAGCCTCAACTTGCATCAGCTACAAGCTGAAATTCATGATATCCAGGAAGCCAAAGTCCCTATAGTTAATCCTGCTCATTTGGCTCAGCAACTGCTTAATGATTTGAAGGGTTTTAATCCTTTTAATTTGTTAAAACATATGATTTGGTATCTAACAGGAATTATTGGCATGTTCTTGCTATCCTTGTGTGTTTTCTCCTCAGTCTGCCATCAAGTTCATTGAGAGCTGAATCAGACTAAGATGTATGTTCATCTCCTGCAGTTAGAAATTAAATCAGAGGCAGAGTACAAAGCATAGGGGTCCCACTGCCCCCCCTTTTTTAAAAAAAGAATTGAGCATTTGCTCCCAACTGTGTAAGCTAATAAGAATCAGAACTGATCAGAGCTCCTTCCACCTTGGCCAGAACAACGTGACCCAATCCTCCTAGGAGTTTGATCATAATGCACCCTTTGTGACTCCCAGAGGTCTGGTTAGTCAATGATGGCTAAGAGCCCTACAGAGCACCAAGCTAAGACAGGCACAATTGCAAGGGATCCAAAGTGGAGCACCATAGGTCTGTAATGAGCACTCAGTACTCTGCCAGTAGGTTAAGAAGAAATTGTCAGAAGTGAGGCCACAGGCAGGACTTCAGTCCTGTTGCACACAGCTGGTTATGCTTGTACTTAATGCCATTACCTATTAAAGAATAAAAAGGGGAGATGTGGAGAGAAGACTGTTTTAGGCTTGGTTCTGCTAGCTATCCCAAGGTGGAAGCCTTCTCATGTCAGCAGAGCTGGAAGCAGGTAACAGAAAACCATAGCTGAGCTTTGGAACAGTCCAACCTTCAAATGTTCCTGACAGAAGCAGAACAGCTAATGCCTACTGCCCTCCTTTACTTTGTAACTCTTATTGTTTCATTGTAACCCAGTCCTATAAAATAAATCAAGGAATTTGAGAGTCACTGCCTCTGAAACAGAGAGCAGTGCTCCACCTGCCACCCACTTTTCTAGATGCATGCTGTCTGTCTTTCTTTAGGTTCTTGTAGCCTCCACTTGGGGATCCTTTTGATCAGCCATGTGGGTTGGGGCACAGACTAAACTTGAACCCAGCAATTATGTCTATTTCATTCATTCAGTTATCATAGGACCATTTAATATTCCTGTGTGTAGTATATGCTCAATATATACTATTCAATGAATAAACATCCAGAGACTTAATCTGTGGTCTGGAGCTCATCTTCTAGCCCAAAGAGATTCCTAATATGGACAAATCAAGAATTAGGAGCATCTAGATGAAATCTGAAAATGTCATTCCAAATGGGAAAAATGTTTTTCCGTGTGCTTTTCAAATCTCAGAAAAGCCACACAGAGGGGTGAGGCAGAGTTTCCTCATTGTGAAGAAAGATGAATAATAAGTATAAAGACACACAAGTCCAGCAGTTGATTTTGAAGATCCTGGAACATGGTAACCACATGGCTTATCCCATGATTTCCAGTATAACACTTTGACGTTTACCTTTTTACCACCACAGTTTTCAAAACAACAAAGTGAGGTCTGAGAGGTGAGGTGCTATTTTCAAGTCACAAGTCTGAGGTGGGAGATTCACTACTGTGCTAACCTGTAGCACATGTGACTTAGGATATGTTTGATGGGGATAGTAGCCTGGTTTGAAAACAAAAATTTGGGATTAAAGAAAAATTTTTTCTCAGGGCAGACTGGAACCAGGCACTCCATCATCTTCTCCATCTTTCCTGACAGGAGAGTCTGTACTGTGCAGGCTTTTCTAGTGAAATTGTTGATTCTTTCATATGTGAACATGAAGGGACATATAATCAGTGGCATCAATATCAAACACCCAATGATAAGAGTCAGAAGCACAAGCATGCACTTCCGGACACTCAGGAACTTGTGCAAGAGGGACAAGAGTACCTACACTGAAAACTATGTTAGACTTAAAAAGTATAGTTTCACATGGGAGAAAATAGTGAAAAGTAGCTTGGATCAGGGCTATTACTTTAGAACAAAATAGCATTTTCCAATATTAATAGTATTAAGAAAAAATTTCTAATTAATCTTCAGCATATTTTGGTTACTATAGATGTTAGAAATCAGAAGTTTATTGATTTTTAAAAATCCTCCAGTGATCATGAATATCAGACTGAAACTCAAAAAAATCATGTGCTGTATGACATTTCCTCCAGTCCACTTAAAACATATCTGCTTCTCAGATGGAAAGGAAGCCTTTGGGGGAAACTTCATACTTTGGAACACTCAGGAGAAGCATTGCATGTGAGTCTGGGTTCTGGGCTAATTTATCTTTCATGGCATCCTACATGGAGACCCTACTGTGCTCACACTTAGCTAGGACCAGTCTCAGCTATTGTTGGTGACCTGATTCTCTTGCACATTGATTAGATCCATTGATCAGCTCCTTGATGTCCTGGATGGGACTCTGCAAATACAGAACCCAGTACAGGACCATGAAGTGTCGATATCTTCTCACCCTCTCACTATATCAATTTTGCACCAGAGCAGGCCAATCAAAACAGTTTATTAGGATACACATATTCCATGAATCACTGCAGAAATGACATCAGAATTGAATCATATGTGGGTTCTGTAGCATAAATTACTGAAATCCTGTGCCCAATCCATTATAGAATATTAAGAGCCTTAGTAAGAACAGACATAACTTCTGAAATGTCAGGTCTACTAAGATGTATTCTCTGAGTAAACAGGTTGCAGATTAATTTAAACATTATCTTAATCCATCCTCCTGTGTTCTCATATACACCACCCTATTACATATGAATATATTTAAGGCATGGAGAATTTCTGTTGGAATATAAGAGCTGATTTCTCCACAGGATACATGGGGCTGACCTTTAAACAGTTAAAACAGCAGCAAATGTAAAATCCCTTTGTGCTAATATTCCACCAAATATGTGAGAATGCATTTCTACTCACATACTGGTGAGTAAAGGGTGGAGGTCCAGAAATCTTTATGAGTGGGTATATATGAGATTCCTCTTGAAAAGGCTGGTAATCTGCCAGGGGAAAGGTGAGATTTGAGTCTGTTTTCTGGGATCACCCCAGTCAACTCATTGTGCTGGATTGGAGAACTCTCTGCATCTGCTCTCATCTCAGAACAGCACTGACTAGATGGGCTGCTGTTCCTGCTGCTCGACTAGTGAACTAGAATGGGTGAAACAGTTGGGCAGATCATTCTCAATGTCCTATGAGGATTTTGGTAAAGAGGATGACCAGTAGCTGTACCAATAATAACCAGGGGTCCATAACATTTAGTCCATAGTGGCAAATATATTTTTCCCAGTTTAGGCACAAAGGGGCATATCTGAAGATATCCTCTCAAGGAGGGAACATGAAAATTCTAGGACTCAGGGTTGACCTATCAGAGATTAGTTTGGACCAAAGCACTCATCTTCTCATCCTGCAATCATCACCTGGAGATTGAATTTGATAAATCCATGAGTCTTTCAGTGCTGCCCAGGAAAGGCAAACTCCTCATTATCATGTCTTCTTCCCCAATTACTCAAACACACAAACATACATACAGAGGAAGAGGTAAATTGTGGGTGTCGAGGTGGGGTCATCTTTGTGTACTGGCCTAGGAGACATGCCTGAAACTGCGTTGTGCTACCTTTCAGTGCCTCCTGCCAAATGGCCAAAGGCAGCAGAATCTGTCTTCTACAATGACAAACACAACTCTCACTCTGGGCTTTCCTGAGGCCTGAGCCTCCAATATTCGGGAAACAGCATGAGAACAACTTATTCTCCTCACTGTCTCCAGTCAAATAAATTGTTACATGGTTGACTATAGAATGTAGGTGCCTGCTTGAGAATTCTGTGCTCTTTGGGACTACGACCAAGAAATGAGGTCACCACCTTTGAAATATTTTTTTACCTTGGTCCCTTTCTACAATTATACCTGTCCAATGCCCACTGTAAGCTTATAGTCCACTTTTTAAACCATAATTTTATTATATATATATATATATTTGTTCACAATGTCATATTTGAGTGAAAACTCACTTTCCCCTCCATTCTATCTCTTCACTGTTCACAGTTATCTGTTAAAAACCTCTTCACAAATCCTGAAGTATAACTAGGGTCTTAGGTTTAAGGCTATCAAGTTGAATTAAGAACTTTCTATCCTTACCAGTTCTGTGTCCTGGGAAAATCATCCTACATCTCAGCTGTTCCCCAGTCTCCAAACTTGTACAATGGAAATCAGTTTAGAATCTACCACCAAAACTCATAATCCATTCTATATGAGTTAATATCTATAACTCAGGGCTGATACACACTTGTATCTAAAGCAAAAACTCTGAGAGAAACCTATTATAAGAATATGATAAGTATATGTCATCAAATACCACTCAAAGAACCTGGGCTCCCTTAATGTGATATTGGAACATTCACTTAACTATTTCATCTCATTTTAATGTAAGCACCACAAGAGGACTGATAATGTAAATTCAAGTTTTTAACCTCTCTCATATGTAGCAGTTTTTTATATTTAGAATGAGATCCGAGTACCTCATCTTGACCTATATTAACTGTTAACATACTGAACACTGAGGTCCCCACACACAATGTCCACAAACCTGTAGAATCACAAAATGGTTATTTACTAGCTTTTTACCTATAGAATAAAGAAAAGTGATATGATCCATACATGATTTTAATTCAAAAGATTCTCTTCTCTCTTATTCTTTCTCATGTTGCACAATCTACTTTCTCTCTCCTCCTTTCTTCTCTCTGTATCATAATGCAGAAATTAGAACTCATACACAGATGTTTTAAGCTTCCCTATGTAGAGACTCACATAAGAGATAAAGGTAGTGCTCAGGACAACAGACCCAAAATAGGTTAGGTTATCATGTGAATTTCATCATGCATTCTGTGAATGATCCTTGATATATTTTAATTTTTTTATTTACAAATTTATTGAGGTCGAGTTGATTTACAAATTAATATAAGCACATATGTAGTTTCACTTTTCTTAAATACTTGACAACACACCATACTCATCACCAAAATACAAACATTCCTACACTTCTAATCATTGGACTATACCGCCACTTGTTTCCACCCCTGCCCCTTCTCTACTGATTATCTCGGTTCTGTTGTCAATGACCCAGGTTTGGTTTTTGTTTTCTCTGTTCTTTTCCTTTGTTTCTTTACATTCCCTATATAAGTGAGCTCATCAGAGTTTGTCTTTCTCCTTCTGGCTTTTATCACTTAGAATAACACTACTTAGTTTCATCCACGTTGCTGCAAATGACAGGATTTCACCTCTTCGGGGGGCTGTGTAGTATTTCATTGTGTATATATTTACTACACCTTCTTAGCCATTTATCTGATAATGGGCATTTAGTTTCCAATTCCTGACTATTGTAAATAATGCTAGAATAAATATGAGGTGCAGATATCTCTGTTAATTTGTGTTTTGTGATTTGGAGGTAAATATCCAACAGAGGAATAACTGGATCATATGTAATTCCCCATCTCAATTTTTTGAGGAATTTCCATGTTGCTTTCCATAAGGTTTTACACCAATTTATACTCCTACCGACAGTGTAAATAGGTTCTCTTTTAATCCCATCCTCACTAATATTTTCTGTTTCCAGTCTTTTGAGTAATATCCATTATCAGAAGTTTAAGGTAATATCTCATAGTTGTTTTATTTGCATTTCCCTCATAACGTGAGGAAGAACATCTTTTCATATACCTGTTGGCCATCTTTATGTCTTCAGTGGAGAAATGTCTAATCAATTCTGCACATTTTGTGATTGTGTTATTTTTCTATTGTTAAGTTTTAGCACTTCTTTATATATTTTGCACATTAGGCCCTTGTCAAATGTATGACGTACAAATATCCTCTGGCAGTCAGCGGTATGTATTTTTTTGGAGAGAATTTCTTTTGCTGTTCAGAAACTTTTTAGTTTGAAACAATCCTATTTGTTTATTTATGGTTTTGTTTTCCTCGTTGCTGGAGATGACACCCCAAAGACATCCCTGAGGCAAATGAGTGTATTTCTTATGTTTTCTTCTAAGTATTTTAGAGTTTTCAGTCTATTCAAATATCTAATCTATTTTGAATTAATTTTTGTGTATGGTATTAGAGAGTGGTCTAAGATTCATTCTTTTGCATGTGGCTGTCCTGTTTTCAAATTGTCAATTTTTGAAAAGACTTTCCTTTCTCCGTAATGTGTTCTTGGCTCCTTTATTATAAGTTAACTGTCTCTATATGTATTAATCTATTTCTGATTATTCCTTTCTATTCCAATTGACTTTGTATAGGTCTCATTCCAGTTTCATAAAGTTTTCTACATTGTCATTTTCTGATCTTGTTCCAAATATTAGGGAAATATTTTCACTTTTCATTATGTTGACTGTGGTTTTGTCACATATTGCTTTTATTATGTTGAGGTATGTGCCTTCTATTCTATTTTGTTGAGAGTTACTTTTATCCCGAATGTGTGTTTGCGTCAAGGCTTTTTCTGAATCTATTCAGATGATCATATTGTTTTTGAATTTGACTTTGTTCATGTGGTGTATTACATTGATTCATTAGCATTTGTGGAACAAATCTTGCATCCCTTTGATAAATCCCACTTGATCGTGATGGGTAATTTTTTGTTGATGTGCTGTTGAATTATTTTTTGGCAGGATTTTGTTGAGGATTTTTATGTCTGTGTTCATCAGTAATATTGGTCTACAGTTTTTTTTTAAGTGTTGTCTTTTGTCTTATTTTAAAATAGAAGTGATATTGGCCTCATAGCATGCAAACTTTTCACGTTTGTGGAAACATTTAAGGAGCATGGGGATTATTCTTCAAATGTTTGGTAGAATTCACTGGTGAAAACCATCTGACCCTGGGCTCTTGTTTTTGGTGAGTTTTTTCATTGCTCTTTCAATTTATGCACTCGTGATTGGTCTGTTTAAGTTGTCTGTGTTCTTCTTATTCAATTTTGTAGGTTCTAGTATCCTAGAAATCTGCCCATTTCTTCATAATTAACAAATTTGCTTGTATATAGGTGTACATAATAGTTTAACAACATCCTTTGTATTTCACTGATGTCAGTTGTGATTTAACCTCTCATTTCTGATTTTTGTTATTAGGTTTTTCTCTAGCTACAGGCTTATCAATTTTGTTAGTTTTTTCAAAGAGCCAGCTGTTGGATTTATTGATCATTTGGATGCTATTTTTGGTTTTGATTTCATTAATTTCTCCTCTAATTCTTATTTCCTTTCTTTTGCTAAGTTTTGGTTTTGATTGTTCTTTCCATTCTAGTTCCCTCAGGTGAGTGGTAAGGTATTTAAATTTGGACTGTCTCTGGGTTTTGATGTGAGACTTTATGGCCATATACTTTCCTCTAACAAGAACTTTTTACCACATCATGTACATTCCGGTACCTTTGTTTCCTGGTAAGTCTTTATTTACTCTTTGACTTCATCTATGACCCAGGTGTTGCTCAGGAGCATGTTCTTCAGTCTCCACATCTTTGTATTTCTTCCAGTTTTGTTCTTTGGGTTCATTTCTAATTTCACCCCTTTGTCGTCAGAGAAGATACTTTCTATAATTTCAATCTTGCCAAATTTGCTAAGACTAGTTTTTTTTTAAATCCCAGGATGAAGTCTATACTTGAGTATAGTCAATGTACATTTGAGAAGAATTCATGCAAGTTTTTGCTGGGTAGAACAGTATCTTGGGTCCAAATGTCTATTGTTTTGAAGCCCTTAACTTAGTTTTTTATTTTATGCCTTGGATGCTCTGATCTATCAATTGATGTAAGTAGAGTACTGAAGTCTACTACCTACTCCTACTGTGTTACAGTTAATATCTACTTTTAACACTGTCTTTGTTTTATATATTTTGTTGTTCTCATATTGGGTGCTTAAATGTCATTGATGGTTATTTCTTCCTTATGGATTAGTTGGTTCGCCATGATGTAGTGACCATCCTTGCCTTGTGAGGCCATTTTCACTTGAACGTTTGTCTTCTCTGATGTTAGTATTGCAACTCCTGAATTCCTTTTTAACTGCTGTTGATACATTTTACGTAGTCTTTGGCTTTCAGCCTATTTTATCTTTGAATCTGATATGCATTTCCTGTACTCATAATATTGATGGATTCTGTTTGTGGATCCATCCATCCACTCTGTCTTTTGATTGGCAAATTCAGTATTTACATTTATGGTGAAGACTGAAATGTAGGACTTTATTACTGACATTTGAGTCTTTCTTTCATTTGGATATTTTTCCACCTGTTGCTTTATTTCTTGTTTAATATTGCTTTTTCCTTTGGGTATTTCTCAGTGCCTGTAATATCAGTTTTGCCTACCTCCAGGGTATGTATCTCTTTGGGATTGGGTTTTGCGAGTGTCCCATGGTTTTTTGTTTGCTTTGCTGATCTATTATCCTTTTCTTCCTATTTTTATTGTAGTAATTATTATACACATTAAAATAATTTCCTGTGTATAGGCTCCCCATTTCTTAGATATATTTCAACACACCATGCTCTCCACCAGCAACCAAGTATTCTTCCCCATTGTCCAGTGGGCTCTACCACCATTTGCCCCAGCCTGCCCCATTCCCTATGATAACCTCAGTTCTGTTGCAAATGTGTCAGGGTTGGTTATTTTTCATCTGTTCCTTTGTTTTGTCTATTCACATTCTACCTATAAGTGAGGTCATCTGTTATCTATCTTCCTTCTTTCAACTTGTTTCACTTAGCATACTCCCCTCTAGTTCCATCCATGTTGATTCAAATTACAGGGTTTCATCTCTTCCAAGGACTGTGTAGCATACCATTGCATACTTCTTCATCTTCTTTATCCATTCATCTGATGTTGGGCACTTAGGTAATTTCTACTTCTTAACTGTTGTGAATAGGGTCACAATAAACACGGGTACACATACATCTGTGTGAATGGCCATCTGTATATCTTCTTCAGTAAAGTGTCTCTCCAATTCCTCCTCCCATTTTTTTATCGAATTGCCTGTTCTTCTGTTGTTGAGTTTTATGAGTTTTTTGTATATTTTAGATATTGATTTTGTCTGAAATATTGAACACAAATATCTTCTAGTTAGTAGCTTAAGTAACTTAATGTTTTCTTTTGTTGTGACGAATCTCCTTACTTTGAAGTAGTCCCAGTTGTTTATTTTTCTTTTGTTTCCTTTGATGGTGCAGTTGAATCCCAAAAGCTTCTCTACAAGTGATGTCATGAAAAAATCTTTCATATGTTGTCTTCTAAGAGCCTTTACAATTTCTGGTCTTATGCCCGAGACTCTAATCCATTGAGTTAATTTTTGTGAATGGTGTTAGAGAGTGGTCTAGCTTCATTGTTGTGCATGTGGCTGTCCAGTTTTCCCAACACCATTTGAAGACACTTTCCTTTTTCCAATGTATGCTTTTGGCTCCTTTGTCATAGATTAATTAACTGCATGTGAGCGGGTCAGTTTCTTGTGATTCAGTTCTATTACATTGATCTGTGCCTCTGTTATATTCCAGTACCATACTGTTTTGATCACTATTACTTTGTAATGTAGTTCAAAGACTGGAATTGTAATCCCTGTAGGTTTATTCTTTTTTCTAATGATTCTCTTGGTTATTTGGTGTCTTTTGTTGTTCCATACAAATTTTAAGATTTTTTTGTTCTATTTCCTGGAAATAAGCCCTTGGAATTTTAATGGGGAGCTATATATTGCTTTGGGTAAGATAGCCATTTAATTCTTCCCAGCCACAATCAAGGGATATCTTTCTGTCCTCCTATTTCTTTTAAGAAGGACTTACAGTTTTCATTGTATAGACCTTTTACTTTCTTTGTTAGGTATATGCCCAGATATTTCATTCATTTAACTTTTATGTTAAATTGTGTGATTTTTGTGATTTCATTTTCTTCTAGCATGTTTGCTTATAAGAATACAACAGATTTTTTGGTATTGATTTTTTAACCTACCACATCACTGTATTCATTAATGAGTTCTAGAATTGTTTTGTAGACTTTTGGAATTTTCAATATATGGTTATGTTATCTGCAAATAATGAAGGTTTTACTTCCTCCTTTCCAATTTAGATACATTTTTTTCCTTTTCTTGCCTAATTGCTCTGGATAAGACTTCCAGTATAACATTAAATAGCAGTGGTGAGAGTGGACAAAGTTGCCTAGTTCCTGACCTAAGAGGAAATGCTTTCAATTTTTCTCCATTGACTATGATGTTGACGTGAGTTTTTAATATATGGCCTTTATTATGTTGAGTTATGAACCTTCTATTCCCATTGTATGGAGGGTTTTATCATAAATGGATGTATATATGTTAATAAGTGTTATGTCTTCCTGCTGGATTGATCATTTAATCATTATATAGTGCCCATCTCTGTATTTTGTTATGCTTTTTAGATGGAATTCTGCTTTATCTGATATGAGTATAGCTGTTCCTGCTCTTTTGTGGTTGCCGTTTGACTGCAGGTTTGTCTTCCACCCATTGACTTTGAGCCTTTATTTATCTTTTGGAAGAAGGTGGGTTTCCGGAATGCAGCAGAAGGTTAGGTTATGCTTTTTAATCCATTCAGTCATTCTGTTTCATTTGACTGCTGAGTTCAGTCTATTTAACGTTTAGGGTGATTATTGATATATAGCTGTTTAGAGTTATTTATAATTTGTCTTTTGCATATTGCTCCAGATGATGACTTTTTCTCTTTCTCTTTTTAGATTGGATGGGTGTACTTATGTTTTGATTAATTTTGTCTTTTATTTTCTTCTTTGCTTTTTCCCTGGGGATGAATTTAGAGGTTATCCTGAAGTTAGCATTCACAATTCTATGTTTACTACCTAATTTTATTTGAAAGCATATTAGTCTTCCACTCATTCTACTATCCACATTTCTGTTCTCTTCCTCCCCACTTTTAATATTTGCTATCACACTGTTTCAAATTTGGTTTTTGTCCTCTTTTCTCTCTCTTCTTCTGGGACCTTTATGCTGTGAATGTTGTTCCTTTTGATGTTACCCAGAAGTCTCAAATGCTGTCTTTGATTCTTTGAATTTTTATCTCTTTGCTGCTTTACTTGATTGTGTTCCTCTGTCCTGTTTTCCAAATCACTGATTCCATTGGCAGCTTCATTCATCCTGCTGTTGAGGCCCTCTATTGATTTCTTTGATTCAGTCATCTTATCTCTTACCTGTTTTGATGTCTGGTTTTAAATCTTCTCTTTGCTTCCTGACATTCTTGTTTACTGCTTTTACTGATTTCTGGATTCACATGAGTATGTTTATCACTGTTACCCTAAATTCCTCTTCAGGTAACTTATATACATCTGCTGTATTCAGATTTTCCCCTGTGGTTTTCATTGGAGCTATCGTTTTGCGTCTATTTCTCTGTGCCTTTGCTCTATTCAGCACTCTGTTTATATTTCTGAGGGTTCAGTTTCCCTAGCATTGTGTTGGTTTGACTTGGCAATAAGGCTTCAGTTTTACCTATACCCACAATGTGGTGCTAGCAGGTAGCATTGAGGTTTTGGACCTTCTCACTGTTACACCGAGAGTGGGATTTCTGGTGGGCAGATATGTGGTGTGCAGCATTTCCACTTGGTGAGCCCCAGGTTTTGGCATTAAATGGTTGTGTGAGGAGTTTGAGCTCTTTGGCTGATTTCTTGTTATGGCTGCTCGCAACACAATTTTACTGCTCACGCTCCATCTCAGTTCCCAGTGCACTGGCTCTCCTTTCACCACCTCCCAAGTCAGCTCTCCGTGGCTCTGTGTCTGAGCCCCACTGGGCCTGCCTTTCATTGCCTCTGTAGTCAGTCCCAAAATCCCTAGTCTCCACTCCACCATGTGTCCAGAGTCTCCCGAGCTCCATCCCAAATCAAAGTCCATGCCTTGGTTAAGAACCCCGCTGGGCAGCCTCACCTACCATTAGTCATCAGCCGATCCATCTCCAGATCAAGTGCCAGTCTTTTTTTGTTTGTCTCAGGAAAATAGGTGATTTTTTTTCAGTGTCTTGGGGGAGCGATTCAAAAATGCATGGTATAGTCACCATGTGGAAGTTAATCCTTTATCAGCTTTGAGTAGTTTTTCTTTGCTGTCTTTTGCTAGTTTTACTATGATGTGTCTGCAGTATATCTGTTTACATTTAAGAATGTTGGTATTCTCTCTGCTTACTGAAACACCATGTTTCCTTTTTGTAATGGATGTGACAAATTCTATGCTATTAATTTTTTAATAGGTCTTCTGCTCCTTTATTGCTCTCCTCTCCTGGGATGCCTATTATTCTTATGCTTATTCTTCTTACATTATCTGTTATTTCTAATAGAGTTTTTTTCATTTTTCACCAATCTTGCTTCTCTTGTGAGGGTTTCTGTTATTTTGTTTTCAATTTCTGATAATCCTTCCTCTACTAGATTGAATTTATAGAGTCTTCCATGTTTATCTTTAATTCCTTCACTGTATCTTTCACTTCTAACATTTCTGTTAGAACTTTATTTATGGCTTACATCTCCTTGATGATGAGTTCCCTTTGATCTACTACATCTTTTCTGAGACCATTCAGTTGCCTTTAGGTAGTTGTGTGTTCTTCCTGCATCTAATTCATCTTTTTATAATGATTATTTTGAACTTTTTATCTGATAGGTTGTTCCAATTCTTCTCAATGCAGTTCTTCTCTGATAAACTGTTGACATCTTCCTCTTTTTGCATCATTCCTACCTTCTAGAGTGAGTTATATTTTGGCATAACTTTTATTTTTCCCTTGACTATGGCTCCATGACTTTCTTTTTCTTTTACTTTCAATTTTCTTCCTGCTTTTATGATGATGTGGCAGGTGCCACACCCTTGATTTCAGTGGTGGTGAGGGCAGTTCTTCTCTCTTGATTCCTCTTTGCACCAATGCTCTTTCAAGTTGTGTTTCCAGGCTTTGCTCATACATTCTTGATGGGCGTGTAAAATGGTGCAACTATTATGAAAAGTAGCATGGAGCATCGTGAAATTATTGAAAATGGAGATCCCATATGATCCAGTTATTCTTCTGCTGGGTATTTACCCTAAAAACACATCAACACTAATTCAGTGAGATATATGCACTGTCATGGTCTTCATGGTATTTTATTTTTATAAAAGCCAAGAGCTGGAAACAACTTAATGCCAATTAACAGATGAGTGATAAAGAAGAGGTGGAAGATATATGCAATGGATTGCAACTCAGCTATCATAAGAAATAAAATCCCTGCCATTTGCAGCATCATGTATCAATCTGGAAGGAATTATGCTTAGTGAAATAAGTCAGAAGAGAAAGACAGACACTATATGATATGACTCATGTGGTGTAGTTATAAAGCAAATCAAACAAAAGTAGACTTTAACTAAATGAAGCAATAGATTCAAGTCAAAAAGCACAGCAATGGTTGCAGGAAAAGAGGGTAGAGGGTGGGTGGTCAAACTGGGTAAAAAGTATTAATTATATAGTGAAAGATAAGCTGAAATATTGGTGAACTTAATGTATTATATACAGCCTTTGATTTACTTTGACATATACCTGAAACTAATATTATGGTGTAACATGATATATTTTCAATAAAAATTAGAGGTCTTATAGCCATCATCAGATCTCTGGTGGGTTCATGTCACCCAAAAGAGCAACCAATCTCGGTCTACCACCTCCCTGTCTCCTTTGTTCACTTGAACACAAACCTGTTGGCTCTGATTTATCTGATTGTTTTCAGAATGGTTGGAGACTCAGAAACATGCAGGTACCAACACTTGAGGGATAACAGAGGGATAGAGCCTTGGGTGCTCATGAGAGAGGGAAATTTCCAGCCTTATATATGATAATTAGGAGTGATACTGAGGTCCAGATAGCCTGTAGAAGATAAATCTCTGATGTTTTTTCCACTACAGGTTGCAGCTCCCCGCATACCAGATATGTATACTCTCTTCCCCTTGTAAGAGTGAGGACAGGAGATTTGACCAGATATGGTAGGGATGACTGACAAAACTCCATGAAATCAAGAGCACTAGTGACTGGCCAACAGACTATGCAGAGGAGATGGAAATGAAGTTGAACAAGAACTAAATATAGGAAGGAGTCAGTCTGACAAAGTCAAATAGTAAGAATTTGTGTAGAGACACTGTCAGGGTTTGGGTGATATTCAGGAGTTATGATCTTACAGTTGAATATTACTGGACATTGACAAGACCCCAGACTGCACTGGTCATGAGAGATAGGTTGGATGGAGAGTTGATGAAGACTCTGACTTAGGGATATTACCTGATCCCACCCCGAACCAGTCTGCAGTGGGAGAGGGTAACCTCTGGGTTAAGCCCAGATAATCATCCTCAGTAACTCATGTTCTTTCTTCCCAATCATTCCCCATGGGGATGACTCTGGAATGAGACAGGGATCATCCCCAGGTTTACATTCTGATCTGAACTCTCCCCGGAAGGTGCTCTATTGGAAAAGAATATTTATAAGGAAGTGTTGGGTGCTTCCCAGGGTTCCCATGAATAGAAATATTATTGGGAAGTGGTCATGGGACACAATGAAGGGTGATGCTTTGGAGAATAACAGACTAACATGAACGTGAGGGCAGAGACTATGTCTGTCTCCCAATGATGGGTATTGGGTACTAGGACTGGGGAAAGAATACCAGTATTTCACATTAAATCTACATAAAATCAGCTTCTGAATTACTTCCCTACTTGAGTGAAGTATTCCTGGACTATGAGGGTGGGGTCATCTCTTTTTTGAATATATTTACACTCTGACACATAGTGTGGAGATATATTAGAACCCTGTAATCAACCTCAACAATGAGGAAAATGTGACTTTATCATCATCTGCCCAGTGTTCTTGAGATCAGACAGTGAAAGCCTTTCTCAGAGGACTGCTGCAACTCTGATGCAAACATCTGAAGGTCATTCCTGCAGCTGAGGTTGCCCTTTCCCGGAGTGCAGCCCAGAGGAAATCATCCTTCACACTGCCCTTTAGGACCAAGTTTTCTCTCCTGGCCTCAGAAGCAGCATGTTGGTTGTAATGGATTCCAGGTGAGGAGTCATGCTGTCCTGAGCCGGGAAGAAAGAAGTGGAAGGAGGAGGCTTAGTTTCTGTCCACTATATCCAGTGAAGTGGCCTCTCACACTGTCTACCTTTTAAACAGGAACTTGGATTTCCAGTAAAAATTAATGTAAATATTAGTGAAAACTAATGATATAGTTTAATGTGACATAGTTTCATACTGTGTCTTGTTATCTTAGTGTTTGTTAATCATGTACTTTTATATGACATCATTTCTCTTTAAGAACTTCATTTATTCTGCATCTATTCAGCTTTCTCTACTGCAAGTCACTCAGGAAAAACTTACTGAACACCTCCTCTGTATGATCAGAATAATTGAAGAGGAGGAAACTTCTATTTCTTAACTCATCTAGAAGTCCAGCATCACCCTAATTAAAAATAGACAAGGACATGACAAGAATAGAAATAGCAATTAATTTCATTCATGAACATAAATGCAACATCTGTAAAACTTTTTTTAGAAAATTGAATGTAGCAATATCTTCAGGGATAATACACCACTGAAAAGTTTGGTTTATCCAAGGAATTCAGGACTGACTTTATAACCTGCATCAACCAGTGAACTCCACTTTAGCAAGCTAGATGATGTATACAGTTGTTTGACTCTCTTTGGGGCATTAGGTTATAAAAAAAGTCAGTCTCAAAAGACTCCATATTGATTCCATCTATACAGCATTCTCAAAATGGCAAAATTGGAGATAGGGTGATTTCTGTGGCCAGGGAGGGAAAAGACAGGGATGATTAGAAAGGTACAGCATGAGAAAGTTTTTTCATCTTGATGGAACAATATTTTGATTATAGTGATGGCATATGGATCTATATACCTAATAAAACTCCATAGAATGACACACACAAACACATTGTAAAAGCTGATGAAATCTAATAAATTATAAAGGCTGTAATCTTATAAATGATATTGTAGCAATTTCAATTTCCTGGTTTTGATATCTTACCATAGTTATGTCACCAATGAAAAAGCTAGGTGAGGGGACCCAGGACTCTACTATGTTTACAACTTCCAGTGCATCCATCGTTATTTTAAAATTAAATATATATTTTATACAAGTAGCTATAAATCTATAATTATATCAAAATAAAGTGACCCTTTAAATTTATGCCACTGGACTCTAGTTCATTATACATGATAACTGAAATAATAGGCTAAGCATCATTTTATAAAAATTCTAGTTTCATAGATCAGGTTAATTATCTTCAACTCATCTAAACTGCAAGATTCCATTCACAGTCTTATTCAAAGTAAATTAGGATTAAATTATCAATAAAAAACTTGTGTAAATAAGACAAAAAGTAATTGTCAATATAGTAGTTGGGTTACAAACAAAGAATACTGATACACTGAATATATTCCCCCCCCCCCAAATACTAACTACTATTTTTCTCTTAATAATAAAGATAAAAACAAACCAAACACCACAGACAATACTGTAGGTCCCAGTGACTCTTATATGGGCCCAGGATGATGCGAACATTCAACCAATGCATACCTGGGCTATTTGACAATGCAGGGAACCTGTTTCCTGAGGCAGCCTTTTCAGCTTTCCCACCTCACGACTATGATGGGGGAGCAGTGCTATATGGTTGGAATTAGGATTTAGGCACAGAATCAGGATTTAGGTCAACCCACTGTACTTGGAGAAGGAAGCATGTATCCTGAGGAGCCTCCAGGAGGGGAAGGATAGTGGGTGTGGAGAACGGACTGAGCCTGGGATGCCAGAAGGAGCAGTCACAGGACTTGGCAAGTGTCCAAGTTGATGAGTGCTTTCTTCTGTGTCCTGAAGGAGGAAATATTAGCCCAAGAAATGATGAAAGTCAACTAGTCAGGAGTGGCTTAGATGGGCAGGGGGATAATCTAGGAATAATATTGCCATATCTTGGTGCACTGTAGGAGAGATATCAGAAATTCAGCTACTAAGAGTAAGAAGAGATATAGAGTGGAGCCTGATTACATACACACACACACGCACACACACACACTCAGATGTGAGTCTCTGTCAGAAAGATTTCATTTTTAAGTGTATTTGTAATTTATATGCATATTTATTAAGATTTATTTTACATTTAATATATTGAAAAAATAAGTATACATTTTTTGAAGACAGCAGATAAACAGACACATACAAACAAAATTAATGAGACACAATACTGTGGACAAAGAGTGGAGTTGTGGGGAGGGAACATGGGAAGGAAGTACTTAATAAGGTAGTAAAGAACACTAGGACTTTAGCTAGGGATTAAAGACACATTCAAGGAATTAAAGACAAACATGGAAATTCCATAAACAGACTACCTTGCAGAGGAATCAGTATCAGAAATTAAAGAAGAGATAACAGAGGCTACCCTCATAGAAGAAGAGAGGGAAATAAGATGAAAGAAAAATGAATAAACTATGAAAAAAATAAGACACTATGAGAGCAAACATAAAGATAATAGGTGTTATAGATGGAGAGGACAAGAAGAAAGAGACAGAAAACCTATTTAAAAAGTGGTAGCAGAAAACTTCCCACTTCTGTTATAGAAAGTAAACAAGGAGGTTCAAGAAGCAGAAAGAACACCAAATTTCTAAGTTTAAATAGACATAATCACAAACACATCATAGTAAAACTAGTAAAAGGCAATGACAAAGAAAAACTACCCGAGGCTTCTAGAGAAAAGAAAAACATAACCTACAAAGATACACCCATAAAGCTATAATCATATTTATCAACAGACACCCTATGGGGCGGGAGTGAACGAAAGTCATATTCAAAATATTAAGAGACAAAAACCACCAGTCATGACTACTCTAGTCTGAAAAATTATCTCTCAAATATGGTGAGATATGGGCTTCAATAACAAACAAATGGCAATGAACTTTTTTTTATCACCAAGATTGACATTCAAGAAATCTTGAAAGGGTCCCTGCAATAGGGACAATGAAAACAAAGATTCATCAAGATTTGATCTTCCTGGTTTACCTTTGGGATGTTATGTTTTCAAGAATGTGTCCCCTTCTTCTAAGTTATCTAATGTGTTTTCATATAGATTACAGAGTATTCTGTAATAGTACTCTGTATTTCTGTTACATCAGTTGTGGTTTCTCCTCTTTCATTTCTTATTTTATTTGCGTTTTCTCTCTCTTTGTGACTCTGACTAATGCTTAGTCTATTTTGTTTACCTTTTCAAAAATCCAACTCGATTTTAGAATAGTCTTGATTTCTATTTCATTGATTTCTGCTCTAAGTTTAATTATTTCTTTCCTTCTACTAGATTTGTTTCTTTTTCTCTTCTTTTTTTTTTCTAATTCCTTTAGGTCAAGGTTTAGGTTTTTATTTGTAATTCTTGTTTCCTGAGGTGACATTATATCACTATAAATGTCCTTCTTAAGACTTCTTTTGCTGTAGCCTACAGATTCTGATAGGTCAAGTCTTCAATTTAATTATACTCCAGATAGTTTTTAATCTCACATTTGTTTCCTCTTGATCCAAAATTTGTTTAATATTAAGTTATTTATACTCTATTACTTTGCAGTATTGACTCCCTTCTTTTTGTTGTTATCTAGTTTGATGGCATTGTGATCTGAAAAGATGATAGATATGATTTCAATCTTTGTGAATTTATTGAGACTTGACTTGTCTCTCAGAATATAGTCTGTCCTTGAAAATGCTTCATGGACACTTGAAAAGAATGTGTAATATACTGTTTTAGTGTAAAATACTCTATGTCTGTTAAATCCTTCTAATTTATTGTTTAATGCTATTGCGTATTAGCTTTCTGTCTGGATAATCTTTTAGTAGTATGAATGTGGTATTAATATCTCCTACTGTTATTGTTTTGTTCTCTCTATCTCCCTTTGGTTCTATTAATATTTTCTTAATATATTTGAGTGCATCTATACTAATGAGTACTATGTCTACTTGTTTATTTATATCTTTTCTTTAAATAATGACCATTTTTATTTTGTTACCTTTTTTGGTAGCCTTGTCTGTGATGAGTATCAGCAATTCCTGCTTTTGTAGTTTCGCCATAGGCTTGGAGTAGCTTTCTTCATCCCTTTAAGTCTGTATTGTCTCTGGATCTAAAGTGAGTCTCTTGAAAAAAGCATGTAGTTGGTATAGTTGGGTTTTGTTTCTTAATCCAACTCTGTGCCTTTTAATTGATGATTTTGGTTCATTTACATTCAGAATTATTATTGAAATTTGAAGACTTACTGCTATC
The DNA here is from genome assembly GCA_004363575.1 of Solenodon paradoxus. Taxonomy (NCBI): domain Eukaryota; kingdom Metazoa; phylum Chordata; class Mammalia; order Eulipotyphla; family Solenodontidae; genus Solenodon; species Solenodon paradoxus. The sequence goes on along the minus strand of RJWH01004804.1, from coordinate 34,400 downwards.
ATTTTGACTTTTTTAAAGTTCTTTACCAAGTTTTTCCTACTTTTTTACTTAGAAGAGTTTTTAACATATCACGTAGGGGAGATCTGTGATAGCAAGTTCCTTCAGTTTTTTGTTTTGTTTTGTTTTGTTTTTTGAGGAGAGATGCAGCCTGGAATGAAGGCAAGTAGGTAGTCGGGAAGAGAGAGGAGGAAGAACACTTTTATTATATTTTTACTTGGTTCTTCTTATTGGTTCTTTCCCCTGGCCCTATGTCTTGAATCTTGGAATATATGTAGGACTGCTCCCAGGTATACTAGACCACTAGGCCACCAAGGTACCCCCAAATTCCTTCAGTACTTGTTTGTCATGGAATATCCTTATTTCTTCCTCGTATCTTAGAGATAGTTTTTCAGACATAATATTCTTTGCTGACATTTTTTTTTATCTTGCAATATTCTGAAAACACCACTTCATTTTTTCCTGGTCTGCAGGGTTTCTGCTGAGAAGTATCATGATAGCCTGGTGGATATACCTTAATATGTCATTTGTTTTTTCCCCCTTGGTCACCTTTAAAATTTTTTTCTTGAATTTTTGATAGTTTTGCAATTATATATCTTGGTAAAGATCTTTTTGCATTTAGGTAACTAGGTTTTCCATTGGCTTTATTTACTTGTACATTCATTTCCTTCCCCATTTATGGGAAATTCTCAGCAATTATTTCTTTGAATATGATCTCTGTTCCCTTATTTTTCTCTTCACCTTCTGGAATACCTAGTGTTCATTTGTTTAATTTCCTAATTCTGTAAGATAGTCTTTAGATTATTTTTTCTTTCTTTCTTTTTACATTTTATTTCTATCTCTTCTTCCACATGACTTCTTTATACATTTCTATCCTCCATATCACTGATCTTATTCTCCACTTGTTCAATTCTGACTCCCTAACTTTCTATGGTGCTCCTCCCCTTGCTTATCACATTATTTATCTCCTGGCTCTCTATTATTTTCTTGCATAAATCTTTAATATCTGCCTTCTCTTCCTTAATTGTATTTTTAACTCATTGGTTTGTTTTGCTGAGTTCTCATGTAGTTCTTTGATTTTTTTGAGTCTTCTTTATTTTTCTGAGTTTATTATTGCAATTTTTGATTCCTCATTTGTTAGAAACAGTAATTCATGTTTTTCAAACTGATCTCTGATGGAGCTTTACTGTGTTTCCATGGTTTGTTGAGATTTCAGGATTTTCTTTTTCTCCCTTGGTGAGCTGTTATTTTTCCCTGCTGATAGGTGAGGGTCTATCTCTGTTTAATATTTTTGTTTCTTGCAGTTTTGTTTGTTGCACTGGGGGATAGACCATGTATTGTTGCATGGTTTCTGGGTGGGGAGGGTCAAGTAGGCTTGTGGAGAAGTGCTGCTGTGGTGCTCAGACTTGACTGGGCAAGCCTGAATCCACTGACATAAACTGGACCAACTCTCTTTCTTAAGCCTCCAGAATTGGTTCCAGCATTTCCCACACTGAGCTATTAATTCTTCTTTGGAGATGGATTGGGAGGGATCTTGGTGGGGGAGAGTGCTATTCTCCCCAGTGTGAGAGATGGCTCCCACAGAACTCTCCTGGCTCTGTGCCTACTACTTAGCCAACTACTCCCCGCTGTGATGGCTATTGTTCATGAAAATTCATCCACCTCTGTGTCACAGGTGTTTACACTAATTTCCATGCACCAATAATGTCAAGCTGTTTCCAGGTTGTTGGAGCTGTGAGGACCTCCCTGTCTACATTTTCTCCAAGTGATCTGTTTCTGATACAATTTTTCTTCCTTCAAGCACCACAGCTCATTTTTAACCTTAAAATGTATGCATCAGTCTGAAATTTCATGTCTGACACCACTAGAGTTCTACGAAAATTCTCAGAGGGGAGAGAGAGATCTCTGAATGTATTGCATCTATTTCTCACCTTCTGACATGAAAATTCTTTCCCTAAGAACTACAGTAGCAAATAATTTTTATTCACAAGTTAGAAGTAGCATGACATCCTAAATTTAATAAAACATTGTTATGCCTTATGAAGAGAAATGTGAACAATCTCAATGTGAGATAAATTATGACATAGCTCTGGAGAGCTGTTACACATATGAGCTAGTATATTGAGAAAATACCAATTTCCTTTTCAAAGTCAACACACGGCTTTCCAGATCTCAAGAAATATAGCCATAGTTGAGACAACAGCTTTTCTTGGAGTTTCCTCCTAGTTAAGTTTATGATACTCATCTATCATTCTCTAGTATCTGTCCACTTTACAATAAGAAAAAAACCCACAAAAATTGAATTGAGTTGTATTGGGATTCAGCAACCCTCTGCACCTCATTTCCATTATTTCTCTTTTTTGGTGTTACTAATAAATTCAGCATCTCCAGAAATGTAATGTTTCTGTCAGTTTACTATTCTTTCTAGTTAAGACAATCCTAATTGGGATCCTATTGGCTTTCCTTATCATATCCATCCTCACTGTACAGATAAGGAAAAAAAACTCTGCCAACTGCTAAATGCAATGTTTCTACTAATTGCTGAGTATATCTATTTCAATTTTGCATTTAAGAATTTGACCAGACTCTACAGGTAGATTTCAGGTACATTCTAGACTCTCTATTAGATAGACTGGAGAGAAACAATAGTGTTCCTCTGACCTCATACATAATATAATGGTTGGTGGAACACAGGGATATTCTAGAGCTAATTCTCAGAGCCTGTATTTCTGAGGATTTACTTTTTCTGTGTACAGTAATCATTATGAGAGATTCTATGACCCTCTAGGTAAGTCTAGAGAATGGATAACTGTATGATAACTTTTTTGCTAGTCTAACTAGCTCTTTTGTCAAGGTAATTGCCTCCCCTTCTGAAAGGGATTCTGCAACTGTCAATTGACTCTCAAGTCTGGGAATGTATTGAATGGTCTTTAATCTGCTTTGGTGAGTCTAGTTAGACTCATTTTCACTGGATTTGGAAACTTTCTACTTTTACATATCAGCAAGAATTTTGTAGACTGTCTTCTACTTCCATCTACAGACATGTTGATCAACCTTCTATCACCACAGATTTCTGTCAGTCATGCAATTCTTAGTGTAGCTGTGACTCACCAATACAGAATATATGATGTTGTCTTTGGAGATTAAATTTCTCCACTTCGTTTCTACCTTCCCAGAAACTGTTATTAGATAGATGGATTCTGGACAAGTGCTGAGTGTTCCACTGTAATTTCTTACCTATAGAGGAGTATGACCAAATTCAGGGATTCTGAGATCTCCTCAAAAATTTGTCACAATTGTGATGAAAGGTCAGTTCTCTGGGAACTTCCGGATAGGTGAACAGGTCTATATGCTAAAAGCACTATAGCATTCCAAACACCTAGCCTTTGGATAATTTTTACCTCAGGATATTAAGGAAGTTAATTTCATTTATTTCAATAGTGTCCAACATTTGGTTCATAACAGAGTCAGCAAAATGAATAAACTTTAGAACTATACTCCCTTGATGTAAAAAAGGGAAAGAAAATCTCTGCTTAATTTTGTCAAATCAGTTATTTTGAACACATATAATTTGTGTTCTTTCTTTGACCATACAAAATCTTTAACATGCATTTTAGGTAGACTTTCAAGATTTTATTAGTCTTAATTGAGAAAAATGATACAGTTATTTTGCAGTGTAGCACACTTCTTTCTGTGTGATATTTTATGCTTCAGGAATTGAAACATGCTTGTTATTGTGTTGTTATTAAACCTAGAAACAAAATATTTTTGTGATTATTTTTGGTTTGCAGTAGAATTTGACGTTAGGAAGCTTGGCTTTTTCATTTTTGGTTTTATTCCTGAGGATTGATTTTGCTATCCTGGGTTGTTTGCAGTTCCAAATACATTTCGTGGATTTTTCTTCTATGGCTGTGAAGAATGTCTTTGGAATTTTGATGGGGATAGCATTGAATCTTTGGCCTTGAGAAGTCTGGATATTTTGATTATGTCAATTCTTCCAAACATTGAGCATGAATATGTTTTACATTTCTTTATGTCATATTCTGTTTCTTTTAGCAATGTCTTATAGCTCTCATTGTATAGTACTTCATTACTTTGGTTAAATTTATTCCATGGTACTTAACTTTTGATGCAATTGTAAGTGGTATTGTTTTAATGAGCTCTCTTTCTATATTTTCAGTTAGCATACATAAATGTAATATATATTTAACTATCAAATTTGTTACCTGCCACTTTATTTATTATTTCTAGTAGCTTTTAATGAGTCTTTGGGGTTCTCTATGTATACGATATTGGAATAAAAACAAAAAGACATATCAATGGAACAGAATTGAAAGCTCAGAAATAAAGAAATGTAAGGACATCTAATTTTTAACAAAGGATCCAAAAACTTATAATTGGACAGGGATAGTCTTTACATGGTGCTGAAAGAACTGGGCAGCCACATGCAAAAGGCTAAAACTAGACCGCTATCTAATACATACACAAAAATGAACTCCACATGCATTAAAGACTTATATGTCAGGCCAGAAACCATAAAATGCATAGAAGAAAACTTAGGCAATACATTACTAGACATAGACTTCAGATATATCTTTGGCATCTCAAATCTAATTGCAATGAAAATAAAATCCAAAGTAAACAAATGTGATTTCATCTAACTAAAAGTCTTCTGCAGAGATAAAGAAACTTGCATCAAAACAAAAAGGCATCCAACTGAATGGGAAAAGATGTTTGCCAATTACACCTCTGACCTGGCTTAATATATAGAACATACAATGAAATAATAAAATTGGACAACAAAAACCCAAGCAATCCAATAAAAAGTGGGCTGATGACCTTAATGGCCATTTGTATGTCATCTTTTTATACAGGTCTAAGAGGTTCGTGAAAAGATGTTCTACTTCTCTTATCAATAGTAACCACAAATCAAAACAACAATGAGGTATCACCTCACACAGGTAAGAATGGCTATTAACAAGAAAAAAAGAAAGAAAGAAAGAGCAAGTGCTGGAGAGGATGTGGAGGAAAGACAACTTTAATTCACTGTTGTTGGGCGTGTAAAATGGTGCAACCATTCTGGAAAGCAGTATGCACATTCCTCAAAGAATTGAGAATGGAAATTCCATATGATCCAGTTATTTCCATACTGGGTTTTTACCCTAAAAACACAACAACACTTATACATAGAGATATATGCACCCCGCCCATGTTCATTGCAGCAGTATTGACAATAACCAAAAGCAAGAAACTATCTAAATGCCCACTAACAGATGAGTGGAAAAAGAAGTTGTGTTACACACACAAAATACTATGCAGTCATAAAAGGGAGAAATCCTGCCATTTGCAGCAAGATGGGTGGACTTGGAGAGAATCATGCCTTGTGTGATAAGCCAGAAGGAGAAAGAAAGACGTCTTATGATAGCACTCATATGGTGTTATGAGTCAAAAAACTGACATAAATTAAACAACACTAATGGAGAGAGAGAGAGAGAGAGAGAGAGAGAGAGAGAGAGAGAGAGAGAGAGAGAGAGAGAGAGAGAGAGAGACAACTACTCCAAACAACTATGGACTCTTAGTGGTGGGGGAAAAAAGGCAAATCAAAGATTAGTAAAGAGACGTGGGAAGGGTGGGGGTTGAGGGTAAAGGGAATTCACTGTAAATGAAATGGGAAAAAGGGGAAATAATGGTAAAGCTGCATGTAAATGTAGATTTGCTATTATGTATACCTCAAAGCAAGTTAATTTCAAAATACAATATGTTGTCAAAAATATATATGAAATATTATAAGATAAAACTAAGATAGTCATATTATATCAAGCAAAAATTCAGTTATTCCCCTACTGGGTATTTGTCCTAAAAATATAATAATACTTATTCTCAGAAATATGTGCACCCCTATGTTCATTGTAGATTTATTCACAGTAGCCAAGGGGTGGAAGCTACCTACGTCCTATCAACAGAGGAGTGGATAAAGAAGATGTGATGGTACATATACACAATGGAACACTATGTAGCAACATGGATGGGATTGGAGTGAATTATTCTTAGTGAGACAAGTCAGAAAGAGAAAGACAGACATCATATGATATCACTCATATGATGTATATAGAGACAGAAAACAGATGAATAGCATAGATTAAACATTACTAGACTTACAGAAGGAGAGTGAGAACTAATCCTAACACCAATGGATCCTTAGTTGTGGGGGGAAAAGGCAAATCAAGGGGTACAGAAGAGACTGGGCAGGGATTGCAGGGTAAAGGGATTAATTGTAAAATGAAGGAGGAAAAAAGGAAAGAGTGGCATACCTATTGTACCATATACAGATGTAAATTTGTTATTATGTTCAACTTAAAACAAGTTAGTGCTAAAATGCAATATACCTTAAATAAAATTAATTTTACAAAGGGCTGTTGTGAGTAGATCATGAGGAGAGACTAATAATTTACAGGAGGAATTTTGCATGTAAGTTCAAGAAATGTGTGCATACCTCAGGGGAGACCATTACATGTTTCTTTGGACAAGCACAGATCACTTTCTTAGACGTTAGTGGGAAGTCTTATCATATTGTCAAAGTAGACTGTACAATTTTGAGTTTGTTGCCCCAGATTAATGAGTAAGGACTTATATATCATCAGTTTTCAGGGAACTATTCCTTCTCATCATTACCATCATTCAGCCTCCACAGTTTGGAAATCATTTGGTGTTTTAATTTAGCTACTGTCAGAAGAAACCTTGAATTAGATGTTTAGAATTCTCTGCAGTAAATCTGGCAGAAAGAAAGCTTATTTTCCCCCAGGAAATACAGAAAAGTTTCCAGTCAATTATGTGGTGTTTGACTTGGGAATTTGAAGTCCCAAGCTCATCTTTTTTTCATCATTTAATCAAGTGCAATTAGAAGATATAACTAATTTCAAAAATTTAGTAAGTTTCTTTAAAAGTTACCCTAAGTGTCACATAATCACAACCTAGACTTTTCACTTAAAATTGTTTGTTTAAGATTCTCCAACAGAGATTTGACACATCTTGGCATGGGCTACATAGACCCTCTTAAACACAGGTAATGCATTTGTAATTGCCCTTGTAGTTACTCGGATTAGTGAGTCAGTTCAAGAAAACTCGGAGCTATTTCAGAGCTTCAACAGACTTTTAAGATATTATTCCTCTTGAACAATATATACATGCATTCCTATATATGTGTGTATGCATGTGTGTATATGTGTGTATGTACACGTTCGTATTCATATGTACAGCTGCACAATTATGAGCCATGCAAAAAATAGTTTTATTCCTGGAATTAGTTGTGTTTTTAGGGACACGAAAGCTTTAAATTTATAGATGAGCCAACAAACTAGAAACACAACATGATTTTGTACAGGAAACCAAAGCATGACTTTTTTCTTCCCTGAAAAACTACTACTTTGTCTCTAAAACTACTATCTCAACTGTTATTTTTGCCATGTATAAAATTCTCTAGAAAAGTCATTGAACTAAATTTAAAATGCAAATCTATAATCTCTAGAAAGCACATCAACCAAATCAACATAAATTTAGAGAATTTTGTGTTAAGTAAGATATGCATCAAAAAGGATAAACCATGAAACATGCAAATATTGACTTCATGAAAATTCAAATCTTTTGCTCGTTTGAAAGCATTGTTAAGCAATGAATAAGGGTATGAAAAACTAAAAGATAACCACCACACCACAGCACTCAGATTGGTTTTTGGAATTAGTGAAATGTGATAGCAAGAGAAAAAAATCCAATCGCAAATGTTGACAGCATCTCAGAACTTTATAATGTTTTGTAGGAATGACCAGTGAGCACATGATAAGATGCAACACTAGTTAAACGCAAAAAAAAAGGCAAAGTGAGGTTGAAACACTCACATTCACCAGAACACCAAAGATTCACAAGAGACATGCCCAGGAGTTGTAAGGGTGTGAGTCTGGGCCCCAACCCTCTGCTTGTGATGCAAACTTTGGAAAACATGGTAATTTCTTGTCCAATAAACCAGGTTCTTAGAGACTAACTTCCTGTGGCACTCCTTGCCCTTTATTCCCGGGACAGGAAACACGCTGCAGGGATTTGCAGGGTACTGTTCACAGCAGTTTTATTCTTAAGGACATAAGAAGGCCTCTAAACACCAAAGGGCAAATGGATGGCTACATTTTGGTATATGTGCTCAGAGTAATAACACTCAGCAATAAAAAGGAACAGACTTAAGAACACAGCCAGGGTGAATCTCTAACTCACAATGGCAGGTGAAAGAAGTCAACATCCATGGCATGGGTTGCATATGATTCTGTACCCATGAAAATATGGAAAAGTCAAAGCTGAGCCTCATGAATGTGGGTCAGAGAAATGTTGAGTCCAAGGGGTGGGGCAGAGGAAAACTTATGGAGAAGATCTGAGCACTGGCTCTCGACATGTTGGATGGCTGTGTGGGAATACATGTGGAATTCACTGGCTTCTGTTCTCATGATAGGAATAGTAATATCAATGTCACACCTCAGGGAGAGTCCCTGGTTTGCAGTGTCTTCCATTAATGAATAAATGTTTGACTCACTTGGCATTTATGCATAAGGATTTAGCTTTTTTCTATATTACATCTGAAATAACCAATATTCACCAACAATATGCTGAATAAAATTTTCTTCTTTTGAACAATTTGAACAAATGTAACTTGTATTACAAGTTCCCCACTACCCACCATGTACATCATCTAGTCACCCTGATTGTCTCATTCTTATGCTAGATAGCAGGGTTGCCCCACTAACGTGTTTATTTGTATCACACACCTTTATTTATCACTCACTAAGCAAACACTTCTTATATGAGTTATTTGCTGTAAAGAGAAGCCAAGCCAGTTATCTTTTGTGTTCTTTGCTTTGTACTCTGTCTTAAGGGAAGCCTCAGTGAGGAGTGAGTTTGTCCTTTTTTTTGATTTAGCTTATTGAAGGAGCACTGCATCATGATGTGATGTAGGCTTCAGCTGTGTGAATCAAATATGTACACAGTGTGTTCAGTTTGTGTGTACTTTGCACTCTGGAAAGGTCATCTCTGACCAGCATGGTGACTGAGGGTGAGGCTGTGCAGTTGTGAAGAGAAGAACTCTGTGGAGACACTTCTGTACAGTCACTCTGCTCCTTCCTGGGCCCCAAGGCAGGTGCTGGAACCCTCTCAAGGGATATCCCACAGGACTCTCCTGGAAGTCCTGAGACACAGAGCAGATCCCCAGGGCACCAGCTGACGAAATCCAAACAATCCTAATGCTTTTTGCAAGAAGGATCTCAGACTATAGCTCTTCTGTGTCTGGTCAACAGGGAGAAAAACAGAAGGAAAACCAAAGAATTTGGTGTTTGTGTATAGCATAGATGGTCTGAAGGAGTCAAGGAACAACAGGCAGCTTTTTTAAAATCAGATTTCCCTTCTTAGCAGTGGAATATGTTGTGGTTTGGTATACAGCATGAAAAATGGGAAAATTTAAGGAAAATATAACCAACAACATCTTATATCTTAAATCACCCCCAAACAGAAAGAAGGCTGTCAGTATACCTAGGGGAATAGAATCTGTGTTTTTTTCACTTGTCTTAAGATAATGGAATTATATGATAGTGCTTTTATAATTTTGGATATTTCTGTAATGAGTCAATATTTCTGTCAGACTTTCCCATGCCAGGTTGGAAGAGCAACAATAACCTATAAGACACTAAATAAAATGAGAAAAAAATTTAAATTTTCTTTCACATTTAAATGCTATTTTATGTGTTAAATTATTTAAAATTAATTTCCTCTATCAACCAGTTCCTGAGAGTGGTTAATGTTAACAGGAGAATTAGATATCTGATATTTCTAGAAAAAGAAGAGTTTTCCCTTTGGGGCGATGTTGGCCTGATTCTGTTAACAATTCAATTCATATATTTTCCAAATATTTATTTTTCCTTTTTGTTTTTGTTAGGAGGGAACTACCCACAATATTTATTTTATAACCACAGTAAGATATACTTTTGACTTTTGTTCTGTCCTACCACAGACAGAGATGTAACTGTTGGAACACCCTTTACTTCCTTGGTTTCTCAATTTTTAAAGTGGATAAAGACTATTTACCTTGGAGATTTATTCTGTAAATCAAGTGAGTTAATCCATGTAAATTCATATAAAGATGTCAATTTTTGTCACCCATTCATTTTTATTACCAGGGGTCCATATTCATCATGAAATCAATAAACACTAAAATATTCCAGTTTTTGCTCAGATAGCATGCCCTGGGCACTCATGATCAGATAATATGAGCTATGGATGTATCAAACTGAACTACTGTGACGGAGTTCATTTTTATTGGATTTTCTGGTGTTTTCCACCTACGGTTTGCCTTGTTTGTGCTGCTCCTCAGTGTATACCTGCTCTCTCTCATGGGGAACACCCTCATCATCTTCATAGTTCTCATGGATGCCACACTGCAGACACCCATGTACATCTTCATAGGAAACCTGTCTTACCTGGAGATCTGGTATACCACAGTCACCGTGCCAAAGCTGCTGGCTACCTGCCTCTCCCGCATCGTCACCATCTCAGGCTACAGCTGTATAACCCAGTGCTACTTCTTCTCCATGGGGGCCACCGAGTGCATCTGGCTGACAGTGATGGTTTATGACCGCTACCTGGCCATCTGCAACCCACTCTGTTACCCACTCCTTATGAGTGCCCCCATATACCTGCGCTTTTCAGTTGGATCTTGGGTCGGGGGCTTCACTGCTCCTGTCCTACCTACCATATTAATTTCTCATCTAAACTTTTGTGGCCCCCAGCAAATCAACCATTTCTTCTGTGACTCAGACCCCATTTTTAAGCTCTCTTGCTCAGATACATTCTTGGCAGAGGCCCTGTCCTATACATGCAGCTCTGTTGTGATTCTAAGCTCTTTTCTCTTCACTATGTCCTCCTGTGGACACATCATGATCACAATAATCCAGATGTCTTCCCGGGAGGACTGGAAGAAAGCTTTCTCAACCTGTGTCTCCCACCTCACTGTGGTCACCATTTATTATGGCACCATTATCTTTGCCTATGTTCGCCCCCCAGCCAAATACAGCCTCACCATTGGTAAAGTGGTCTCTGTGTTCTACTGTGTGGTCACCCCATTGGTAAACCCTCTCATCTACACCTTGAGAAACAAAGATGTAAAAAAAGCTTTCAGGAAGGTTCTGGCACAAAAGAGATTGCTTTTGGACAGAACTATTCATGAGATTTGAGAGAGAAACAAAATGAACAATTTAGAATGGATTCTCCAAACAAATGGTAAATGGTAAATATTGAAAGTTATGCTATAAAACTTGGACCTCTCTATACTTTACATTTTGGGTTGAATCCTATTGAAACAGATGTTCTATCATTGCTGTGTTAAAATGCCTTTAATTCAGTGTCATAGTGATAGATACATAATGAAGATCATAGGCCACAAGATAGTCAAAAGAGTTCACATTCAATAATTTATACCTTAATGGTAACCATAGGCCAAAGCTTGTTTCTGATCAGTGAAGCAGTGTTTCACCATCTGGTGGATAGACAATTACAAATGTATCAGTTTGTACCTCAAAATAATTTGCTACATGCATATGATGATCCAGGAACTATTCTCAAGCATGAATTTTTATTGAATTATGAAGATATACAAAACTGGAGTTTTTGGTTGGAAACATAGTAGGAAAAGAGAGCTAACTATGTAAGAATGGAACATTTAACGTGGAAACTGACATCTCTGAATCCCTATATCATTCAGGAGACAACTATAAGTATAAAATTCAAGTCAAAGAGAGAGGAGAAAGGGGTAGACAACAAGTTTGCTATATCATACCCAGTTTCCTGTGTGAGTGAAGAATGAAGAAACTTTACAATTTTCAGTTATTTCAGGAGAATTTAGTAACTGAAGGAGGATAAGGATATTGGAAGAAACCAGTCCTTTCAGAACTTTGTAGGACAAACGTTCCCCCCACAGTGCTTCTAAAGTCTCCTTTGAGCATATGGTTGATTGATTAACAACGTCAGTCTAATCTGGGAACTTGTAAACACAGGGCTCACACACTATGGGTCCCCTGCTGACTGCCATCCGTATGAAATAATTAGAAATACTACTTTAGTCAACCAAGGTTTTAAACAAGCAAGAATATATAAAATCAATCATTTCTTATAATTTCTAATGTCTAGAACATTTCTCAGTTTAGACTTTGTCATTTCTTGTATATATTAAAACTATTTTTTCTGAATGTTTAATTCATTTTAACTTTTATTTATAAACAAAATATAATCACACATTGAAAAATAATAAAATCATATGCATATAGCTTACATTTTTACAAACAGAACAAATTCATGTTACTGGTGCTCAGATTAAGAAACAGAAATTTGCAATACCCTAGAAAATTCACTCATGCTCTCTTAAAAACGTTCACAATCATGGAAACTGATCAAAATTACCTGTACATGAAAGTGTGAAAATTAAGCCACAAATCATGAAGTCTTCTAACCTTTCCTTTCCTTTAGAATATAAAACTGTAGATAGTACCCAGAGTCACAGAGAAGCATTCTGGAAGAGCTCACATGTATGTCTGCCTGCTGCGGTGAGAGAAGGGAGTCCTTCTGCTCCTAGGTTCTTTGCCTGAGTGTAAATATTCAACTGAATAGACATATTAAGGAGAAAACATACCCGTTTTATTTTAATTCTGTTTGTACATAGGTGTCTTCTAGAGGAAAAAACAAGAAACCATTATACCAAAGTCTTATCCACCTTTTAAACAAAGAGCATCCATGTGGAAATGTGACAGGACACAGAAGTGTGAACTGAAAATGAATGGTGAGGCACTGATAAATGTGTGTGAGAAACCAAGGAAGGCAAGGCTATTTTAGCAGATTTGATTTCAGACCCATTTTGGTGTCACTACCCAGTCTCCAGCGATAGGAATATCCTTCTCCTCCTGAGACAGAAAGGATAATTTTCATAGGGTAATGCCATGACCTGCTTTTAGTCAGAGAGGATTGTACTGTGTCCAAGTGCCAAGAACCTCACTGCTGAGGAGAGAACTCCCTACTCATTGATGGTATAATCTTTCCAAACTCAATTCCTTGAGAGAATGGTTACTGACCCTTTCTCCCTTTGTCACACCCCACATCCCAGAGACCTAGCTGGGACTGTTTCCCCAGGAGCCTTGGGTGGTCTGAGTAGTTAATAAAGAGAAGAAAGGCTGTCCAATCCAATTGGAATTTAGAGACCTGAAACAAGACTGGCCTGTTCCATTCATTCATTTCAACCCAATGTTCTATTTATGCAAATTTTAGTCCTCACTTTCAAAACCACACTAGGGATGGCTTCGCTGGAAAGGGACAAACTTGGTACTACTAACAAGTAAACATTTCCTTCAGGACAACAGTGCTTAAGCCAATTACTGTGGATTCTCAGTATCTGTGATGCTGGAGAGCTTCATGAAACAGAGTAATAACATAAAAGAAAATGTAAATTTTAGTAAGTGCAAAAAAAACCCAGTGCAAAAAAGTAAAGATACAAATCAAATAATATTTAACATATTTTGACTATAAAACTTGAATAGGATATGAAGAAATTTTACAAAATGTAACAGAGACAAGAGTATTTTATTTAGAACATGTTTTTGGAATGTATTTATATAATTTTGCATATGGAATGACAATGTTTCTACAGATAATTTTATAATTACACAACTTGATTTATGCAGTTGTATTTTGTTAAATGTAACTTACTGTACTATAAATTTGTCAAAATAAATATTATTTATATTTTAATATTAAGCCTGTACTCAGTGTTCCTTTGAAATATTACCATACTCTATTTCGAGTATGTACAAAATGTCTATCTGACTCTCTGATCACTTTCTTGTGAAAAACATGCTTGAAATGAAAAACTTTTTATGGAAAAAAAACTCACCATATTTCTACCCTCAGAGGAAAAAAAGAGCACATACATATAAATTTCTTGTAGTTCCCTCTCTGAAGGGAGAGTCAACTTGGCAACATTTCAAGGTCATGAAGGGTGATTTAGTTTATGCTCTTAAAGCAGACAAAGGCTTCAGTCAAAAACAAATTAGAAGGAAGGAGATATGTGTTTGACTGACATTGCAGAATATTCCCAGACTCAATGCAATCTTTTATGAAAATACCAATGAAATTCTTCATAGAAACAGGGTAGATAATGCTAAAAATTGTATAGGAACAAAAAATACTGAATTTCCAAGTTAATCTTGCAAGAGAAAAGCAAGACTAGAGTTATAAACCTTTCTGATTTGAATAGAGTGCAGAAATATACCTACACTTACATACATTAATAATTGATATAATTATGCTATATATACAGTTGATAAATTTATTATGATAATCTATGGAAAGGAGTCAAGAATATACAGAGAAAGGATAATCTCTTTTATGATGATGTTGGGACAACTGGACAAGCACCAATAATGTAATGAACCTAGGCTAGACCCCTATTTTACAACATATGCAAAAATCAACTTAAAATGGATTAAGACCTGAAAACCTGAAACCATAAACTTTTCAAAGTAAAACAAGAGGGTGAACACCATGTAATTTGTCTTTCAATGATTTTTAGATTCTACAATACAACTTGAAGAGGATTCATCATTATAAAACAGTGCAAAAATGTATAACTATTCTAGAATAGCTAACAAAGTATCTAGGCTAAAAAGTAAAATAAAAATTTTAAATGATTTCTCAAGATCTACTTACTGTTTGTATTGTGACTTATAAGTCTTTTTATAATATTCCAGTGGATGGATTTATGAATATCTTTTAAAAGGCAACTGGTTGTAGATATTTAATAAGAAAAATTAATATGAATTTCAATTATATTTTTTTCTTAATATTGATATATAACTTAGTCAATGTTCATCATGGAGAAATCATTAGAAAACTGCAATTTCAAATATTTTGCCAAATAAAACCTTTAAATTATGTATATAAGAAAATATTTCTTATAAAGCTATATGAAAATAAACTTATTTTTAAGAGAATGATGGGAAAGGTTCAAACAGACTTTTTAAAATTAAATTATACAAACAAAATGTATATTTGGATTCAGTTTATAGTCAATATTTAAACATTAAAATTCAATATAGTATTGTTTAAATGTGTCATCACAATTTTACATGAGAAGAAAATGGATTTTAAAAGTGATAATTCTGAAATCTAATTAAAAGGCAGTGAAACATATCTTACAACTTACATCTTATAAGCAGAAGTGTGATTTTGTTATTTTTAAGAATTCAATATTTAGTATATAACTGTGTTTGAAGTATTAACATTTATTAGTCTGAAGATTGTTTATATGCAACAATTCTAAACACACTCAGTAAAGCAAAAGACATTTCGCAATAAAAATTAATTGAACATTTATTTATAAGAGCAATGAACTACAAATGATATCTCTTTATGATTAGGTTAAGAGCTCTGAGATATTAACTTACACCTGAAAGACAGGCTATTATCCAAAAGTCTGAAAACAGCAAATGTTGGTGACGGTGTGGAGAAGAAACAACATTTTTACACTGTAGGTTTCAGTGTGAATTGGTACTACCTCTATGGAAAACAGTATGGAGATTCCTCAAAAAAGATGAAGATGGAAATCCCATATGATCCTGCTATCGTACCACTTCTGGGTGTTTATGCAAAAGATAAAAAAAATTAATTCACAGAGATTTAGGCACCCCCATGTTTACTGCAGCCATATTCACAGTAGCTAGGGATTGGAAACTACCTAAGTGCTTGTTCTATGTCTGATGAATAAGTAAGGAAGGTGTGGTACATGTATACAATGAAACACTACACAGCCCTTAGAATAGATGAAGTCCTGTCAGTTGACTCAACACGGATGGTATTAGAAAGGATGATACTATGTGAAAATAAGTCAAAAGAGATAGATACCAGATGATCTCACACGTAGGTAGGATGTAAATAGACAAAACAGTGGAACAAATGAAACAAAACCAACCCTTGGACACTTCCAAAAGAACAATGGTGGTGGAGTTCACTGGACAATGGTGAAGAACAGTTGGTGATTTGGTGGAAGGCAGGGTGTATTTACATATGTCTGAGAAATGGGGAAACTGTACATGTGGAGAACCTACACATATCAGTTTATTTCAGTTTGTATAACAAAGTAACTGCAATACAATACAAAAATAATAATAATATCCCTGAAATCTATCATTGAAGAAAATGTGTTGAATATCAGTCATAAACAAACTTAAAAAGTTAAACGAGTTCTGTTCATGCTGTAATGGAGTCCTTCATCTCATGAGAGAGAAGGATTGCGTGTTGGCTGGACTAATGCTTCAGTTCTGAGTACACATTGACTTAGTTCCAGCTTTGCTCTGATCACACACACATGCATCGCAACCTGTGTCACAGCTCATGTC
The DNA here is from genome assembly GCA_004363575.1 of Solenodon paradoxus. Taxonomy (NCBI): domain Eukaryota; kingdom Metazoa; phylum Chordata; class Mammalia; order Eulipotyphla; family Solenodontidae; genus Solenodon; species Solenodon paradoxus. The sequence continues at coordinate 17,940 of RJWH01004804.1, read as the reverse complement.
ACAGCCTGCATAGAGCAGCATGATTGTGGGCAGGTAGCCTGGCCAAGCATCAGCCTGGGATAGGTGTCCAGTCAGAGGAATAACAAGGATGTTCTGTCTAAGTAAGAGCAGGAGAACACTGGTTTTGGTGGGTGCTGGGTGGGAAAGTTCAACTCTGTGTGTTACCAGAGGCACCAAGTGGGCAGCATTGGAGGACCATGGGCCCAAGAAGTGTGCCCTGTGTGTCCTATGGAGGAGGACCCAGTGTAGGAGATCTGTAGCCAAATCTGAATGACACGGGTTGCTTCAATAAGCATGTTAATATAGCAACAAGTCATAGGTGGTCATTCATAGATGTGTTTTCAGAAATGACAGAAAATTATTTGCTGGTTTTTTTAAAATGTGGTGGAAAGGAGATAATATCAGCCTGAAATCATACCAGGCAAAACCTACAACTGAATGGAGCAGGGACCTAAAGTAGAAGATCCAGAAGGACAATATTTGACAGCAAAACTAAAATTATAAATGAAGCAGTTGTGAAATGAGTATGTACTGACTGACCCAAAAGCACCAGATGTATCCAAAATAAATATAATTTTCTATTTTTTTGTTTTTTTAAGTATTCTCTCCTGAGACCTGCTTTTAGAAGACTCAGAAATATAATGCTTTTCTAATTTATTACTTTAAATTGATAAAGATGAGGGAGGATAAAAGATTCAAATGAACAGAAGACATTGGTACGTATGAGTGACAACTCAGGCCAATCTGCCACAGGTGCAAAAATGCACAGACAAAGGGGCTACTGGGACCCAGAAGCTCAATGGTGTTCATCGCCACACCAGCGCCCTCATTTAAAGGTAGGGGTACTTTTTTTGTTATGTAGTGATGTCCCCTGAGTGGGAAGGAGAACTGTCAAGTTGTACTTAGCACAAATTGATATAAGGAAAGACAAATGTGTTCTTGAAGTGAAGACCCATGAAAAAAATTACAAGCAAAAAGATATAAAGAAAGAAAAAGAGGAAAAAATAAAAGAAAGGACAGGAAAGAAGGAAGGATTGAAGAGGGAGGAAAGGAAAAAAAGAATAAAAGGATTAATGTGAGACATGTTCATAATCATTTCAGTATTGTGATCTTTCGAGTTTATTTGTGACAAAATGAAGCAATGCCTCCAAGACCATTCTGAACAGGTTGCTACATGAATACTGTCATCACCATCTTCATCTTTTCAACTCTGTGAAACCACTGACCAAGGCAACGTAACTCCTCCTTTATGGTTCTATTCTGAGCTCCACCATGAATATTTAATTATCACGTCAAAGAATCACTAAAGTCAAGTGAAGAGATTTATTCAGCTTCCTTTTCACTGAAGATGGTTTAAAAATTGGATGCACACTGTGGAACATTTAGTAGAATGTGCTGTTTTATGTGACTGCCATGAACAATGTGAGATATGGTGCCTTGTAAAAATGGTGGTGGATGGAAACCATTGTTTCCCCCATAACAATAGATATTTCAAACTGAAATCAGCTCTTAAGGGGAATTTACACACTCTAGTCACAGGACAGGAATGTGCTCTTGGCAGCAAACTGTTGAGCTCTGTGGAGGAGCAAATGAAACAGAGGTGTCTCTTTTGAAATGATTATCATCAATTGAACCATTAAATTTAATGAAATTTTGCATAATTAAATAAAAAAAGTATATTCTGGAACTTTACCAGACCATGACTCTGCACAGCCCAGCTTCTCAGGTACATTATCAGGGGTAATATGGTAAATAGCACAGACAACAACACTTCAGGGGAGAGGAGGAGTTCATAATTTTAGTTAAATGTGTAATAATCCCAGCAAAGAGAAACAAGGTCACCACAGCGAGGTGGCGCATGCAGGTAGAGAGAGATTTCATTCTGTCCTTTGTAGATGGATTTCTGAGAAGAGTGGAGAAAATGTGAACATAAAATACAACCATTAAGATGAAACATAGGAAACCAAAGAGCAACCGCCCACATTAAGGCATCCTCTAGACTGTCTTCCCCAGTGCAGGTCAGTGTCAGCAGGGCAAGCATGTCACAGAAGAGCTGCTGCATGATGCTGGGCCACAGAACTGGACAGAAAAGTTCCTTGCAATCTGAATGGAGTCATAGACACACTGCTGAGCCACTGGGCCATCATGCAGATGCTCTTGCTCATGATGGCCTCCTAGTGCAGTGAGTGGTAGATGGTGGCTTAGTAGTCATAGCACATCACCAGCAGGAGGGTGAATTCTATTCCTGCCAAAAATATGACCAGGAAACTCTGTGAGGCACATGCCTTGAAGGAGGTGGAATGACTGTTGGGCAGAGAGCTTATGATGGACTTGAAGACCATGACAGAGATGCAGCAGCTATCAACCAGGGACACGTACTAGAGGAAGAAATGCATGGGGTACTGGAGGTGTGGATCAAGGAGGCTGATGATGAGGAGATTTCCCAGGAACTTGGCCAGGTAGAGGAAAAGAGGGTGGTACAGAGGCCCTAGAGCCCCGTCTCATTTGGGAGCCCCACGAATAAGACATGACAGTCACGTTTCTTGCTATCTTAGGCAAAGGCTCCTGTCTACAGAAATTAAGACAGCAGTTAGGAGTCCATTCACTATTCATCTAATTTCTCTTCCTCAACCCCAACATAGCTTAGACACGAGTGAGGTGTACAACTTGGAGTGCTAACACAGAAATGTATCACATAGCTTGACTTATGTGTGTAATCTTTGTAGAGATATCAAGGAAACTGACTGGCATTAAGACTCTTTAAAAGAAGCATAACATTCAATATGATGTGCCCTGTGGGTTATTCCTGAATGGGACATGATTCATTGCCTTTCTTGCCTTAGGAGTTTGGTGAACAGGTACAAAACCTTTGGAAAGTAGATAATGAACTTCACAGGTGCCTCTGAAAACAACATCAGAAAGATTATCTTTCTCATGACTGATTCCACAGGTACTGGGAAGCCACTTCTGTTGCCAAAAATATAAAGAGATAATCAATGTGCAAGTTTGTGGAATGAGATGTACACAGCCAGTGGGAGGTGGTATGGTGGTACCCTGGTCACCTCTTCTACTTGACCAATGAGAAACTTCGAGCTAGGAGCAGAAGTGTCCTCATCTCCTGTCCTTACTGTCCATTGGAGAGCAGGTTCCGGTTTGATTTCCCATCTACTCAATCCTACAAAACTTCAAACAGTGTTTTTTGCCCATGATCATAAAATTATCCTATTAATAATCACCAAATAATGAAAGAAGGCTACCAGTCATTATCCTGTTTACAAATGTGTGTGTCTCTATAACAGAATTGTATTTGAATTCCTATATGTGTGTGTGTATGACATGTAAATACAGCGATAGGAATTATATATAAGCACAATGCTCATGACACATCCTGGGTGGTCTGGGCATTCAGAGTCCACTGGGATGATCAAAGCATCTCTTGGTCTCTGACACTCAATGGATGGAAAATCTTCTCCCCCACCCACACAATTGCCAGAGAAAACTTTATTCTTGGAACAGTGGAAGTGAAGCCCTTGAGCATATTTACCCATCAAATATTGAAATCGGTAGGTATTTCTTCCCATTCATTAAGCTCTGACAGTCTGGCATGAAGTGAGATGACCCATTGCCATGGGTGAGGTCATCTTCATCCTCAGTTCTGTGTCCTGATCAGCATGAATACAAAGGGCTGTGTGCCCCCCTGCCTCCTCAGGAAGGAGAGTCTACTCTTAGGACATCACAGGTACCCGAAAGCTGTAAGAGGCAGCTTCCCTTCCATCTCCAAGGTGGCTCAAGGTTAAAAAGCCTTTGTCTTTCAAATAAGGTCAATGCCCCCTCAGTCCAGGTGTGAATTAATGAGGAGAAATGGCTATGGGTAGTTATGAGACAGAATTCTCTGAGGGAGCAGTGGGTAACCTGCAACCCAGGACTTAGGATCACACAGAGGGTAATTTTTATGGCTCAGGAGCTCTGTTAGGAAAATGTCACAACCTCCCTCTGAACATGTTCAGTTTTGTCTTCTACTCCTGGATGTGTTGCAATGTTAAGATTTCTACTGAAAATAGGTCATCTGATTTCAAGTACTGAAATTTAAATTCAGAATCACACTCAGCCATTAGTGCTGTTTTGTTTAATTTTCCTTTAGCTCTTCTGTGTTTTGCATTTTTATATTTTATTTATTTTTTAATTGATTTTATTGAAGGATATTGCATTATCACATGGAATAGTTTTAAGGTATATGTGTCCAAGAAGTTTGCTTCTTTCACATGCTTCCATCCTGGTCTCTGAGGGAGGGAAAGAGCACTGCATCCACTGTCACCTAGTGAGGAGCCTGGCCTCTGCTGAGGACAAGCATCACATCACTTTGCTGCTGAAGAGTTCATTGAATTGCATAACATGTGTGGAGATTTATAGCATCTGTTTCCTCTTCAAATACAGCTCATAACTGATCTATTTAAAACCACTGTACAATGTCATCTTCTGTTGTCTTCTTGACAGTGTGAAAAGTGTGTGTATCACTATCACAGACAAAACCCATAGAGAATACTTACTCTCCCCATCTATCAATCTCCAATTCATACTATTATCTGGTAGAAAAAATAGAAAAGGAAATTATATTTAGAATTATCTGTACCAAGTTTTCAAATGTAGCGATAAAACTATTTGTAAGGAAATAAAGCAAATTCAAAGCGTGAATTAAAACATTAACTGCTCTATTAAAAACCCCTTTGCTATTTTTCTTCTACTAGTTAAAATCAGATGAATCTTTCATTTTGAATTTATAATATTTATCTATTTTATGCATAAATTCCAGGCTGTCAAATCTTAATTTATTCAAATCTATTTTAGAGACTATTTTTATAAAATTTACTCTACATGTACTCAATGAATTATTGTTTGTAAGATATGATTTACCTATTACCGGTGGTACCCACCCTTTGAAACCAATGAATATATGAGTCAACAAAAAGGACACAGGTTCTGGGGATGCAAGTACATTTTTCTTGTTTCAGACAGGAACCTTCATGCCTTAGACAGCAAGAAATGGACTGCCATGGTGGAGTTCTTGCTCATGGGGCTCCCCAGTGAGATGGGGCTCCAGGACCTCTATGCCACCCTCTTCTTCCTCTACCTGGCCAAACTCCTGGGGAATATCTTCATTAGCTTCACCAGTACTGACCCAAACCTCAAGTCTCCTATACATTTTCTCCTCAAGAACTTGTCCCTGGTTGACATCTGCTGCATTTCTGTCAGAGTCCCCAAGTCCATCATTAACTCTCTGATCAACAGTCACTCCATCTCCTTCTAGGGATGAACCTCGTAGGTTTTACTGGTCATTTGTTTGTTAGACAGAGTTCACCCACCTACAACTGCCATCATCTGCCACCCACTGCACTACAAGGCCATCATGAGCAGGGGCTCCTGCTTACACATTGTGATAGCTTCATGAGTCAGTGGGAATATCCCTTCCTGTTGCAGGGACTTTGTCTGTTTCTACAGGACCCATGTCATGCAGCAGTTCTTCTGTAACATTTCATTGTTGTGGGCCCTGGCCTGTGCTGGGAGCCACATTCTGGAGTTTGTGTGTATTATTGTTAGCTGTTGTTTCACTTTGTTTTATCTTAATGGCTGTGTCTTATGTTCACATTTTTCCACTGTCCTCAGAATTCCATCTGCAAAGGGTAATGAAATCCTTCTACACCTGCATTTCCTACCTTGCTGCGGTGACCTCGTCCCCCTCCTCTGGATTTATTGCTTATTTAGGTTCAACCTCCCAGTCCCCACCATCACTGCTCTTTAAGTCTGTTTTGTACTCTCTTTCACTTCCCAACCCGAACTTGTCATTTACAGTCTGAGAAACAGGGACATGAAGGTGATCCTGGGAAAGATTCTTTCTGAAGAAAGGACACCAAAGATATAAGTATCTAAAATCTCAATGACTGTGATACATACTAATGTACATCTAATTGACTGGTGCCTACATGTGCTGTAAAATCATAAGGTGCCTCTACTCTCACTGATACATAGATTGCCAGCATTATTCCCGGGAACAGGGCTTAAAGAAGGGGGCACCGCAGGAGAATGAGAGACTCAAGAGAGAGTGGGGATCAGGGGGATAGCAGTCTCTCTCTTGGACTGAGGGTCCTGACCATCCTGATCTCCACCTATTTGTTGGGTGCATATACAGCATTGCCTCATGCAGCTTATGCAAGCAAGTTTATAGTTACATTGCATTGCTTATGCAGCCTTTGCTCTATAAACGACTTAACTATATCGATCTTATTTTGGCATGTGAACAGTCACAGACAATTGTCCCAGTGTTTTCACATAGCAGCCTTCACCAGATGCTCCAAGTCTGGTGTCCTTGACGTTCTGCCAGCTCCAACTCTGACTTTGCTCTGTTTTCTGCCCCAATAATAGAGGCCACATTTATATGGTTAGATGGGTCTAATGTCAGTTCAGTGTCATGACAAGGTCCCATTCAGTTATGTTCACAGCAATAGACCCACTGTATAATCATTTCATGAAAGCAGTACTGATCTTATGCCATCTTGAAAAATGTTGTGATAGTTTCACATTTTGCATATTTTATTAGAAATCATGCTCATAAATTTTCCCCAATTTATTCATGAAAATGGATAATTCCAAATTTGTTATTTTCTCTTTTAGTTGTATTGACAAGGATATTTTTATGAAGTCAGTTTAGCTAAATTATTAACAACCCCAAAACATTGGGTTTATAAGTACAACAATTAAAAGTCTTTAAGAGAATTTTTGAATGTAGTATATTGGTTGCAGGTGTTGTAGGCAATCACATGTTATTTTTAAGAACAGTGACGTTGGTTTGATAAGGGGATGATTCTCACTACATTGCTCAGAGCAAGAAAAGAAGATTATCATCACATATCCAGGAACAAAAAAATTGAGAGATGGTACCCTTTTATTCCCATATTTCTAAATTGAATGTTTCACATAAATTTATGTGTACTTTTAAATAAATGTACCAATACATTTAAGTGTAATTTCTATTTCTTCTAGATATACATGTTTCCATTTATTTCTAAATTTGACTGTTTTAATAGAGTTTATTAACATTATAGTCCTATCTTAATTTCAATTTACTCCTGTTTTACTCTGGAACATTATACATTTGTGTGGAAATCAATTACTTTTCCAGTTGTTTGTTTCTAGTCCTTCATCCCTTCATCCTTCTTTCCTGTCTTTAAATTCTCAAACTTCTTACTTTCTCTCTTCCCCATTTCTTTTGTATTTTTCCTCTTTTTAAAAAAGGGAATATATTTTTCAATTCCATATCAGTCATGGCATGCTTTCTGCACTATTTCAGTTCACTTTTCTATCCACCTTATCCCTTATCCTTTCTCTCCTTCTGATAAGGTTGGAAGTGGAAGATAATACTGTGCCCTGGACATGGAGTAACGACCTTGATGGTGGTGGGAGATAATAGTTTTCCATTTTCTTCTTTCTGATTGTTCTCAGATTACTTTATATCAAATTCTTTATTCTCAGAGATATTCATTTCATACTTGTCTCTTAGGGCAAGTAGGCTACTACCCTTCCCTCTCACAGGAATGTGTTGATGGTTCTTTTCTTCACCAATGGATACATTTCACATGACTTCACACTAATCTGCATGGTTTGTCACATGACTTGTGCTGTCATTCAGTGGGCTTCTCTAGTAGGTGATACACTGCCCTGTTAGATGCTTTCATTGTTTTCTTGCTTTTCAAAAAGTGGTTCTATTTCTTGCTGTAGGTGTGGGACATTGTCCTTGTCTGACTATCTCAGCCTCATGTCTTCATGTTCCTCTGTTTAGGAAGCTCAGCCCTGATTGTCTCCAGTTATCCAGTTGTTCTCTGCTCCTCAGAATCCAGGAACCTTCCATTTTGAACCCCAATGTTGTGCTCGCTGCAGTCTGCCTATCTCATGCAGGTATGTAAACCTGGGTGTACTACCTGCAAATTCAGATTCCCTCTGTGCCCCCCTTTCCACTGAGTCCACACACAACAGTCTTCTTGTTTCATTATTGCGCTTTTTTGTCCTTCCATTTGTTGTTCTTTTATCTCTATATTTTTCTGAATTTTCTTTTCATGCAGAGGGTATCCTTTGTTTCAAGCATATTCATACCTGTGTTTGGAGTACTTTAAAGATGTCAGCATTAAAACCTTCATTTCATAATTTTCATATCCTTTCATGTCATTGTTGACATCTCAGCATTGTTTTTTTCTCAACTTTGAGACTTTTCTGTTTCCTCATATGATGAGTGTGTTCACTGACCTGGACACTGGAATTCTAGTATCAGGAGACCGTGTATTTTATGCATATCTGTGTTGTAGCAGAACTGTGATACTAGTTAGATGGCGAGGAGGGCACCACCCTACTTATTAACAGGAGAAAGCAGAGACCTCTGTTCTTCATTTGCCTCACTGACATCTGGATGCACTGAACAATGGGGCTTGTTAGTGCTGAGAGGAAAAGAAGATATGTGAATTCTCTATCAGGTAACAATATCAGTTCTTTACTTAAAGCGAAATTGTGAGTAGATATAGGATTACATGTAATCATTGTACTTGGGAGCCATCTTAACACACATCTGCCTTTGATCAATGTTACTCCATCCCTAGGGCAATAATTCCAGTTTAGTGATCAGAGTTTCTCAGGAATATTAAATCTATCCATTTTAAATTAAATGTACAGAACTGGGACCAGAGAGTGATAGAAAATCTCCCAAATTAAAAAATAAATCACATTGATTACAGTGTTTATTAAGAAATGACATCTTTATCCTGTTCCAATGAGAACTTGTGACACTTATTCTGTCTTTAATTTCTGTCAGTTGCACTTATTTTCAGGCATTATAATAATGTCACAATTTGGACACTGGGGGAAGTATTGAGAAAAGACTGTCACAGAAATTAAAGTTTGGGAACTATTTTAAATCAAAATACAGGCTTTCTAATCTCAGAGGAAACATAATAAATATCACTTATTTCATGACATGCTTACATATATATATACATATACATATGTATATATGTGAATTCCGTATTCAACTTGTTTTGTAATCCAGAGGGTTTGACTTATTTCCACTTGATTACATGGAGCATCAGCATCATGTCAGGTGCATGGATGCCACATCCTGCTCTCCTACAGGGAGGCCCAAGGACACTCCCAGGAATCCCAAGGGAAGAGGCAGTAGTGGGAGGACTGTGTGGGGACAGGTGTGGTACCTGCAGTGACACGGGTCTCAAGGGCTCCCCAGACCTGCCCCCGTGTTCCAGGGACCATGTTATCTGCTGGTCTTCAGTTTTACCAAAGGACAGGTATAACTAACTGAAAGCATTTCCATCTTTAAATAAATAGGAGGGACACTTCAGACAGGCTGAAGTTCATCACTTTCGTCCCATGGACCAGTGGAGACTTAGGATCCAAAACCAGCAGGTGAGCCGCAATCTGGGCTCTGCACGTGGGGAAACAGTAGGGACTGTGGTGCTATGCCTGACCCAGCAGGCAAATTGACTTCTTCAGAAAGGTAATGAAGCTGATAATGCATATCTACATTCCTGCTAAGTATTTGCACTAATTGTTGAAGACTCCCCTCAGGGTGACCACCAGAGACAGAGTCTGCCGTGGGTCAGCCCATCTGCATCCAGCCGGCATGGTGATGGTCTGCAAGATCAGCCCTACTCCCCTTGCCGCGAGTCAGAAGAAGTCTATGCAATGTCATCATGCAGTGCTACATCAGGGACATTTTTGAAAAGAAATTTTAAGATTATATTGTTGTTTAATATGGGTATGAAACTAAATTTGAATATTTCAATAAAGTAAACAAAGCCCATTAAACTTCCTAAATAGGAAAATTTAGGTGAAAAATATTTTAACACTGAATTGTTAACCATTTTGCATAGAGAATAAAAAAAATGGTAACTGAAACCAAATCTGTATAGTTAATATACATGTGAAAAAGACCTACCAAATTTCTATATTTTGGTAAGTCAGTCTTACCCATATAACATGGTGACGACAACAGTGCTTAACTGAGTAGGTCAATGTGGATGCAGATAGGGTGAAAATAGAGTATCTGAGGTAACTAGAAGACCTGAACCCTGGGACCTAATCACTGTTATTCTATACGAAGACCATAAGCCCAGGTTAGTGATAAAGGCTTCACAGGAGCCATAAAGTCAATCTCTACAATGTCCAATGGAAGGAACTATAGCCAGGGACAAAAAGAATCTACAGGAAAGATGACTGGGTTATTGCTTTTTGGGAAAAAAAGGTTTATTTTGGTTGTGTTCAATAACAATATCCCCACCTCCTGTCTGCCTTTGTTTCTGTCTAGTGAGTGCAATTCAGGTCTTGCGATAGTATCACAGTGAGGGCATTGGGGGAAGCTTCAGGGAATGGTTCTTTGTACATCACACGAATTCAGATTCTCAATATGTCATCTCATGGGGAACTGGGAATGCTCTAAGGAAAAGAGATCCTGACTTCTAGTGAAGAAGCCATTCCAGAAGGACAGGTCCTGAGGACTTAGGACGAACTTGGAAGCCTCCCGGGCCTTCCCAGGGCATCCAGTCTCACTGACCTTGCAGCACTGGGGCACACATGATCTCCAACCTCAGCCTTCTATCAGTCCAGGCAGGTGGTCATCTGAGAGATCAGTTTCAATGGCACCTACGCCAGGCCACAAACCCCCACTGCTTGGGACCCTCTGGGTCTTCTGGGCCGGCTTCTACCTGACACTCATTTTCATATCCTGGATGAAATTCAGTGGAGATCCTTTCTTCTTTCAGAAGCAGTAACTAGTATGCATTTTGTTGAAAACGATGTGTGATGTACAGATATATTTCTAGTATATTAATAAAAAGTTGCATTCTATCCTCCATTTAGTTAAATGATTCAATGTTGCCTTCATAAAATACACCTGCTTCACCCTCTTCCCAATTTATCATCCATCCCTCCTACGCTTTTCTTAAAGGCCATAAATTCACACGGTCAACTTTCTGTTCACATTTGCCATTTCCTATCTACCATAGGTTTCAGTTCTCTCCTTTAGTATTTTGTACTTTATTATAAAATTAAATGGGAAATACTTTTACTTTCTGTGGATGAAGGCAGTGAGTGTTAGAAGCAAATACTTTCACAAAAATGATTCAGTAAATATCTTCTGCCTATTAGAGTTGCTTACAGATTGATTGTGCTGAACCAATTATTTTATTTAGAGTATTAAATAAGAGTTGAAGATGCAGATGTCATCAATAATTGTCTCAGGTTCCATGAAAGAAAGTGTTCTTCCTATTTTCGTCCCACTCTTCTCACTTCTAACACCTACGGGGGAAACGTTGAGGAGGTCAGAACCCTCCCTTTCACACAGAAAGGTGAAGGTATGCTTGTTTCGTAAATATAAGGCACACAGAAAGGTGAAGGTATGCTTGTTTCGTAAATGTAAGGCATATGGAGACTTGCAGGAGGGAGGAGGTATGTTACAAAGAGGAATGTTGGGGAATCCTGTGGTATTTTAACCCCTATCTCTCAGGTGCACAGTGGAGGGTATGGCCAACTGCTCGGCGCGAACAGGGTTCTTCCTGGTGGCGTTCTCAAGCACCTGGGAGCTCTAGGTCCTACAAGGCCTTCTCTTTCTGCTGATTTACCTGGTGACTCTCACAACGAATCTTCTCATTATCGTCCTGGTCACCCTGGACCAGGCCCTGCACACCCTCATGTACTTCTTCTTGAAGAACTTGCCCCTCTTGGATTCCTGGCTCATTTCTGTCACTGTCCCCAAGTCCATCTTCAACTCTTTCTCGGGCACAAGCACCATCTCCTTCCCAGGGTGTCTGCTGCAGGTGTTGCTGGTGATTCACTTTGCAGTTGCTGAGATGTTCCTCCTCACGGCCATGTCCTACGATTGCCACCCACTGAACCACGAGGTCATCATGAGCAGGGAGCTGTGTGTGAGGATGGCCGTGGCTTCCTGGGGTCTTCGGAGTGTCTTCAAAGGCTTGTATTCAGGGAGCACCTTCTCTTTATCCTTCTGTGGCTCCAGAAAGGTGCCTCAGTTTTTCGGTGATGTCCCCTCCCTGCTGAAGATTTCCTGCTCAGAGGCCCACGTCACCATCAACATCAGAGTGGGAATTGGTGTCATGCTTTTCTGTCTAGTGTCTGTCGGCTTCTCCTATGTGTCCATCTTCCGCATGGTGCTCAGCATCCCATCACTGCAAGGTCACTCGAAAGCCTTATCCACCTGCCTACCCCACCTCGCAGTGGTGATCACTTTCATCACAACAGGCACTGCGGCCTATCTGAAGCCTGTGCCTGACTCCCCACATCTTGTGGATTTTCTGGTCTCTGCGTTCTACACTGTGTTGCCTCCATCTCTGAACCCCATGATCTACAGCCTCCAGAACAAGGAGATCAAGGCAGCTGTGGGGAAGGTTCTGTGGAAACTAAATCACTCTAGATTCTACAGGAAAAAACCGTAAAACTTTTATCCATAAAGCTGTTCTGTTTTCCTAAAAATTGTTAGGTGTCTTGTAAACCAGGGTGGACATAAATACCTCTGTGCAAATAAAATACTTCCATTTTCTTAAAATGATGGAGTAAGGCTAGTGTCCTCCAGGTTGTTAATCATCAGCCAGTCCTTGTTGCAGAACCTCCTGACTACACTTGGAAGCCGTGTCTCAGGTATCAGATTCCAGAAATTCTGTCCACCTTACACAGTTCACTGAAGATCTGGGTGTCCCAGATCTCAGAAGCTATGAATATGCCATCTTACATGGCAAAGGGGACTTTGTGATGTGATTTCTGATTCCTGGATTATCCCGGTGGACCCAGCCTAATCAACAAACATACATGGGGAGGATTTCCTGGTGCTCAGAGGAAGAGGCTGTCGTGGAAGCTGGAGGTGGAGGTGAGTGGAGGTCTAGCACAGCTCTGAGAGGAAGGACAAGCAGGCACAGATGCCGCTGGAGAACTGAACAGGTTTGCAGCTTCCAAATGACATTGCTGGAGAAAATGACTGTATTCTTTTACAGCATGGGGTTTGTGACTGCTTGTTATACAGGTAATAGAAAGCTAATACAAACAGAGACTGCTTGTCTCCACTAATATATCTTACTTCGTAATTTCTGGTAGGAGCAGGTATGTAGGTGAGAAAACCGAAGTCTTAGTAAAAGGTAAATATTGAAAAATAGAAACATATGGTATTACTTTCAAATTTTGATACTTTCACAGAATAATTTGGATTTTATGATTTTTCATTTATCTACTTTCATATTAAAAGCAAATAAATTAAGGAAGTATATGTTCTTTATATTTTGTTTCAATATTACGGAATTTTCAAAATTTTATTAAAATGACTGAAATGTATTGCTTCAAATTTTTCAAATAATCAGTACCCCAATTCCTTTGTTGTGTTAATACTCAATGAACTCAGCTAGTAGTTTTGACGGTCAGCTATGCTGCATTTACTTTCCAAGCCAGCCATTGGTTAGTAACATTATTTCTAAAGAGAAGGGGAACCAGGAAGAGGGGAAACGGATAGAGGGATTGATTCTATGGTGAAAGAAGAATAGTACTGGTGATGATGAACTTACTGTTTCTAGACAGAGGTCCATTTATGATGATGCACACAGGAAAACTATAATGTGGTGACATCATGCTTCTTTAATAAAATTAACTAAAATAAAAGTAAGTGATGTAACCCCCATGAGCTATCTGCTCACACCCATCAGAGTGGCTACTGTCAAAAAAACCCAAAATAACAAGTGTCAGTGAGAATACATGAAACAGTATTTTACACAGTGCAGGTTTAAAAACTACTGGAGATAATTAGCATGTACTTTATCAAAGTTGTCATAGGGAGAGTTCAGCATCTACCTGACTTTTTTAAGCTGTAGGGAATTGCTTACACATTAAAAGAAGAGATTCAGGTCAGTCAGTTCAATAACTAAATGACTGAGATGCGAAATCCATTCATGGGCTGAGGGCAGGGCTCAGGGGCAGTGAGGCCTGTCAGAATGTGTCAGGGTCCGTCAGTGGTCTCACTGGTGAGTTCTACAGATAAGAAGCAACATCGTCCTTCCCAAACTCTGTCACATGCTTTACAAGAGGGAGTACTTCCAAACTTGTTCATGAGAATTGGGTTACACTGACACCACAGCCAGAAAGGAAGGAAGATCAGGCAGGGTCTGGACCTGGGCCTGGTTGGGGCTGTGACACATCCTAGTCACAGGGGACCCTAACAGAGTGCTGTCTGGAACCTTGAACTGTATTTCAAGGTCATCTATCATTTTTCCTCTTTTGTTGACTGCAGAATGATTTTGACTGAACGAGTATATTTGCAAGCTATTAAAATATTGCTTACTTGTCTGTAATAGTTTAATAGTTTAAAAACATATTCATTAATTCAGAATCAAGTATGCATTCAACAAACAAGAAAAGAATAAAAGTATTGCAGAGACATAAAGGCTTCAGTCTTTTTTGTGGTCCCAGTTCCCAGTTCTTTTTGCTGACACCTGTTGCTTCTCTCCTCTGCTTCATCAATTTCTCTTAGTTGCATTTGGGAAATGAATCAATCAGTTCTGGGAAAAAGAAACTAAATTAAGCAAACAACCAGTTTTTCAGAGGACTCAGGACTATGTAAAGTCAGTGCTTCTGAACCTACATAATACAGAAATGCAAAACAATGGACACTAGTGTTTTAATTATTTGATGGGGCCCAGGGGGCACCTCTCTCCTCCTGGTGAGTTACCATTGTGGGAACACAGAGCTTTAGATGTTTGAAGTCACAGCACTTAGCTCTCCCATGAGAGACCTGCCAACTGCACCCTCTTGTCCTTAAATGAAGCTCTGTAACTATGTGGGAAGGTTTTCACAAATCCAGTAAGGTGAGGAGCAGACTGGAGATAAGTGACTTCAGACATTATCAGTCCTCCTATGAGAAGCAGACTTCAGATGCAGCACTGCCAACCTTCAGCTCGGCAAGTGTCACTGGCAGTTCCTGCAGGGAATGAAAACGGGTCTGAAATCTCCCCCAAGTCCCTGTCTGACAAGGGACAGGGATAGTTATGCTAGCCTGAAGGTGAGTGCCACACGTCCTGGGCTGGGTACTTTGAGGGTCTTTGATGTCTCAGTATTTGCCCTGTGTCTCTCCAGTCTGCTGCTCTCACAGAGACCAGACTTCATGGACATAATTCAAGTCTTCCCAAGGTCATCCCTTAGACACCCTCACTAGGTTCCTGGGGCCATGTTCATAGCTATCTGGTCATGACAGCCATCCTGAGGGCTGAATACTAAAATGTACCTGGGCTGTGAAGGCACAAACACCCCCATGCTCACTCAGTCCTGAGACCACACTCTGAGCAGACACTGAAACACGGGTGTGAAAGTTCTGAGAACATTCCAGCCAACAGTTGTACCCTTATCCCCAGTCATTCCACCAGTATGTTATTAAAGATCAGATTCCCTCATGGAGATTTGAGGACACTGAGACAGGTAAGTGTATGATCTCTGGACATCCTTACCTGCTGACCTTAGTCTTGAGTAGGTTTCTAAGCTCTTCAAACCTCTCTCTTTGCATTAGTTCAAACATAAACACATTTACATGTCTTTCTATATATCAGAAGAATGTACTCTGAATGTGCTTATTTTTAAAGCCTATACTTTGTGACACTTAATAAAACAACCTATGTCATGCACTAAACATTCAACAAATATTAGGAACCAATAAATATTTAAAACAAAGACAAATGGAGTGCTTTCAATGGAAATGTTTTTGGAAATATTTGGTCCCCCTTCCTCACTTTATGGAAGGATGTGTGAAGAGACCATCAGGAAAAATGGGATTCCTGATGTCACAGCTGAGAAGAGGAAAAATGAGCCTGGAAACTTGCCTGACCTGAACTGGCAACAGTCAGCACTCCATCGTGTCCTCCACTGGGGTCACAAATTAGTTCAATTATTAGTGTTTAGCCACAGTCTCTGACATCTCTGGAAAAGGTCACAATCATGTGTGTTTTGAACATGGCATAAAGCCTCATTGGACAGGTTTCATCCAGCCATCTGTATATGAAATGTGTGCCTTCAGCCAAATCAACCTCAATAGCACATTTCTCACAGACAAAACAAAGAACACACTTTCTGAGTGTGTGTAAGGAGGAGACAGCTGGTCCTGATGCAGCTCTGTCCTCACTGCTGTGCTTGGCTCTGTTTCTTGTCTTCTGACCTGGGCCACAGCATGGACACCTGGTGACCTGCAGTGACCCCGGTCTTCTAGACATCAATGGCAAGAACCTAGATTCGATTAGGTTACAGGTGACAGTTCTAGCAATAATAACAGTAGCAATAGTTCATTTATTTTGTGTTTGGTATTCCTTGTACATAGGTGACTGAGATTTTATACCTAAATTGATCTATGAGAAACTAATCAAAAAGCAAGTGATTAAAAAACCTGATTTTCATAAGGATTGAAAGAGTTTTGACTTGAGAACTTACAATATTTTTTAACACCTTCAACAAATCTAAAAGTTTTGGGAAAATGAGCTTTTTAGGAATAGAAAAGATGCTAGAGAACTTGTTTAGTTTTATTTCTAAGCAAACTGATAGATGATATGTTTTGCAGGAAAATGGACCTATACCCTTTCTATTTGTAATCGGGAGACATCATCTGCCCCAGATTATCTCAGGAGTTGATTAGCTAAGAACAAGGTAAGTGATAAAACATTCCAACTGCTCTTTCTAGTTCAAAATTTCTATCGTTTATATACAGTTTGTCTTGTCTTTCACAGAAGTAAATCTTCTACCTCCTTTAAATAAAAAATGTCACCTTAATTTTACCTGGACCTAATATCTGCTTTCCTTTGCAGTGAAATTTTGTTCTCTAACATCCCCTGACTTCAAACAAGTAGCAGACAAGATTAGGAGAGTGGGTAGGGTTGAGCTGGGTGAGTCTGTGCTTGATTGTCAAGAGAATTAGTTCTTTCTACCATCTAGCAGTACGTTTGTTGCTATTTTTCATTTTCTACCACTGTATTTTGTGCTTGCCTTTGATATAATCCTTTATCTCTTTGTTGATCTACCTGTTTTTCTTCTAAGCAGCATGGAATAGGAAATTAAACTATATTTTCTCAATTTATGAAGCATTTTCTTTTTCTCATTTTTATGAAATTGAGCTGTCACTAACAATGACTGTTCATTTATTACTGCTACATTCTCAGATTGATGTTGCTTGGAGACATCCCTGTATATTTTCAGTGAAAATACATTTCAAAGAAAATGTACTGCAATGCATGATGGACACACTATAGCTTAAATTCCAAATAATTTAGCAATAAAGAAAAAGGAAATTATTTAATAGTGCATAGTATGACTCTGCTCCACCATAGTTATAAAATTTTTCCATAGAATAAGCGTTCCTCCATTTGTAGATGCTGTTGAACAGAACAGAAAGCATCATCACCATTTCCGCAGACAAGAGCATTAGCACATCATGTGTCACCATAAAGCCAGCCACCACTCCATATGAACTGATAATGAATGTACATTTTGGGGGAAGGGGGCATGTCCAAGAACTAATTAAATGTGTATTCTTCAAAAAATACATCTTCAGGAAAACCGTTGTTACTGAATTCTTCTATCCCACGGAGGCAGGTGGAGTGAAGAACATGGCCAACCGCTCAGTGGTGACAGGGTTCTTCCTGGTGGAATTCTCAAGCACCCGGGAGCTCCAGATCCTACAAGGCCTTCTCTTTCTGCTGATTTACCTGGTGACTCTCACAGTGAATCTTCTCATCATCGTCCTGGTCACCCTGGACCAGGCTCTGCACACTCCCATGTACTTCTTCTTGAAGAACTTGTCCCTCTTGGATTCCTGCCTCATTTCTGTCACTGTCCCCAAGTCCATCTTCCACTCTTTCTCGCACA